>SKCR01005997.1:0-53833 GCA_019454045.1 Zanthoxylum bungeanum | reverse complement strand
GCCTCTTTCAGCACAGCCATTAACTCTCTAAGAGTTTTTCTCTTGGTTCATCATATTATAGTTCATGATGAACCCGTCCCAACAGTCGGACAGAGACTGTAAGATCAAATCTATGGAAGTCTCGGCCTCAAAGGTAATGCCCAGCTGTTCGATGTCAGCAATCATCTATGACACATAGTGTTCGACAGATGTATCCTCTGACATACGAAAGCGAAAGAGCTTCTTCTGCAAATCATACTTGTGAGATTTAAGATTAGATCTATGAAGATCCTTCAACTTCAACATCATCGCATAAGGATCCAATCTCTTGTTCTGACGACGAAACTGAGGAGTCATTGCAGCAAGCATAAAGGATTTAGCAGTAAAGTTATCATCATAATGAGTCTTCCAAAGCTCATGCTCACTGGCCGCTCAAGTCCAGGCTTAGGCCCGAGAGGTCTCTCTATTACATAGAGCAACTTCTCAGATCCCATCACTATCATGAGGTTCATTTCCCAGTCTGGAAAATTTACGCCGTTAAAGACATTCTCACCTATGATTATGTCCCTAACGCTTATCTTTCCAGCTATTTTGATTGCTATAGTCCAACTATCCAATAAAATGTTTCGGGTACACTCAGATGCAATGGTTACTATAGTCCAACTATATAATCAACTACAAATGGAGTATTATTGAGTACAGTCTGACTATTTAAAGAAAAAAATTAATGAATAATATTAGTACAACTAATATATATAATAAAGAGAAATAATAATAATACAACGCGCATATTAACGAGTATTAAATGAAATTACAAATTTAATACTAGCCTCCCACTAATTTTAGGCGAGCCTCTAACCCTCCGTTGAGTACTCGGGAAACCTAGTTTCCTAGTGGGCTAGGATTCCGTTAAATAATACACAACCTTGACTTTGGCCAACAAGCTGTATAAATTGTAACTAGGTAGATCTCTAAGATCAATTGGATCTCATCCAATTCCTAGATCCGGTAGGTGGAAATCCAAGTCCGAAACATATATGTAAAATATTTCCTAAATTGTTTCCTCTAAGTCAACTAAGTCTTGGCTTTAGCTCAACTAGACCTGGCCGGCGGTTCGGTTACGGTTTGGAACCGAACCAAACCGGCCGGTTCCCGGTTCCACACTTAAGTGGAACCGGAACCATAAATCGAACCGAAACCGAACTGGTCGATTCCGGTTCCGGTTCGAAACTTTTTTAATTATATGAAAAAATCGAAAATAATTTAAAATAAATTAGATTAATTTAATAAATAAATAAAATTATTAAATTAAAGAGCTTGAACTTAAATTTTAAAAAATTTAAGTTGCCTACGTATCCTCCAGGGGTGAGAGAAATCAAATCTCACGTAGTTCCATCACAATTTTAAGATATTTCCCCTTTGGAAATTTACAATTTTGTAATTATCAATCATCATTATCATTTGATCCTTCAGCTCATATTCCTCTTGCACTTGTTGTTGCAGATGCATTATCGAACAAGTCTTCAAAATCATCGAGGGCATCTTCTTGTTGTCTCAGATCAGCTCGAGTCCAATCATCCACACAAGCTGTTGCTTCTAGAGTGCTTGGATGTAATGAAGATATTCTAGCTTCCAATATATTGTCTCCCAAGCTGAAGGCTTGCTTAACCGCAATGGTGGAAATATGTGTTGCCAATATCTCTTTAGCAATAATTGATGAAACATGATATATATTTTGATGTCGGTTCCACCATTCAAGGATTTTAAAATTTTTACTAACTAAACTTTTAGTAGGAAACTCGAAATTTAGTTGTCGTATCCCTAGTTTTTTTATTTCGTTGCAGTAACAAACGATCCCCTGCGCTAAGTCTTGTTTGAATTACTGGTTCGTTACTACTAGATTCACCTAATGTTCCTAAGTTATATCTTACAATATAATCATTAAATAACTCAATTAAATCATTTCTTAATCTCACTAATATTCTTGTAATATCAATATCATCTAATATTCCTAAATAATCATAGTAAGCTTGTAAAGCACTATTCAAACCTTCTAATTTAAATCTATGATCAAAAACAGCAGCAATAAGATAAACTAAAGGAATTTCACTAAAATAATTCAACTATTTTACCTTCATAACAGTAATGTCTTCTAACAAAACAATATCATTAGGATCGTTACTTTCAAGATGTTCATCAAGAGTACCAACAATATTCAAACTTTCAAGAAGAAATAAATGTGTTGTAGGATAATAAACTCCTCTAAAAATTAACGTAGCATTATTAAAAACTTTTAAAATTTCTAAATTTTTTTCACAAATATCCCATTGACTACGAAAAAGTGTGATATTTTAAACATGTTGAGGAAAAAAAACTATATAATGCATCTTTATATTGTAATGTTTGACATAAAAGAAAATAAGTTCAATTCCAACGTGTTGGAACATCTCTTGAAAATTTAATCGATTTAATACCATTTATTTTACAAAACTTGGCATATTCTCTCCTAACTTGAGAATATGACCAAATGCAATTAAGTGCTTTCTTAATAGGATCAATGAAAGGTGATAATTTTTCCAGACCATCTTGAACACATAAGTTAAGGACATGACATGTGCAACGAATATGAAAAAACCGACCCCCCTAAATTTGGTTGACATATTTCTTTAAAATCATTGATAGATGCAGTATTTGTAGATTCATTATCAAATCCAATTGTTAAAATTTTATCTACTAAACCATATTCATCAAAAATTACCTTCATCATTCTATAAATATTTTGTGCGGTATGTTGGTCATCAAAAACTCTAAATGCAATAAGTCCTTTCATTAATCCAATGACAAGTCACACCCATGTATAAGTGTGTTCGCCAATGGTCACTCCAAATATCAGAACATATAGAAATACGAACTTTAATATCTTTAAATATTTAATTTAAAATAATTTTACCATCTTTGTATAATTTAAAAATATGACATTTTGTTGTGTTCCGAGTCGTTCTACATGCAGCAGGATTTAAAGCATTATGCACTTAATTAGTAAAATGAAGTTTTTCACCAAAGCTTAAAGAAAGATGTGTCATACAAGTTAATTTCGCAAATTCTTCTCTATTTTTTGCATCGGAATATTTAAATAAATCTATGGCACTCGTACCTCTACTATATGATGCGTACCTGGCCATTTGAGTTTGCGTCGTATCAAGTCCAAGTTCAACCGCATGATGTCTTTCCATGTGCTTGTTCATATTGCCGTATCCACCAGAAAATTTGTAGGAAACCCCACAATGGTTGCAAACTTCTCTTGAACCTTCATCGGTATCGTCTAAATGAAAATGAATTTTGAAAACAACCGAGAAATGAGACTTAACTTCTCTTCTCCGTGATTGTGAACCGACACTAGGGCCGCTCTCTTGGGTTGGCATATTTGACATTATGTTACCAGATGAGCTTGCCATTTTTTGTTTAAGAAATGAGTAAGAAGAATAAGAAAATTGAGAATGATAATAACTAATTTGTTATTATAAATGAGAGAATTGAGAATAAGAGAATTGTAGGAATTGAGAGAGTTGAGAATTTGATGTGTTGAAATAATGAAAAATGACCCATAAATAAAGAATTTTATAATCTTTTTTTATACCGAAAATGTCCATAAAAATAACCGTTTTATTACCTTTATTGGGGTATGTTAGGAATTACAATAAGATTTTTTTTTTTTTTGCCGTTGGCAATTTTTTTATTTAGGGCCAGAGAGCCAACGGCTACTAGCCGTTGGGGAGGGTTTCGGTTGGAACCGCTGGAACCGAACGGTTTCTGCGGTTCCAACCGGTTCGGTTGGGGGTCGAAGCCTAACCGAACCGGTCTTTTCTGGTTCTGGTTCCGAAACCGTGGACGGGTCTAGGCTCAACAAGCTTAATGATTCCAGTTAAACGCGACCCATTGACAGTGGGAAAGCTTTGTAATCCACGTCGATGAACAAGAGTGACCTTGACTTTGGCCAACAAGTCACAACTGCCCAAGACATGCGATATTAACAAAACCTTCATGGTTCAAAGACATCCGCGATAGACAATGATCTTAACTTTGGTCAACAAATCAAAGTCAATCTTGGATCTTGAGAGAGAACCACTCAATGGAAGGAAACGTTTAATATTAAATGCGATGGCATTTTCGTAAATTGACAACCAATTTATTATCTTTGATTAGGTCTCATCATACACCCTTAAACATGCATTCTAAAAGCACAATAAGGCGCGATAAATATAATAATGATATGCGGATGGATATTCATATACATTTTGTTCTTAGAACAAAAATATCTCCCGCTAGCACTTTACATTCTTCTATAGATCCAATTACATAACACTATAAGAAACCTCATTTACATTTAGGGGAATTGGTGAGAAGAGAAATACAATGAGAATAAGAGGTGATAGGCTGGACACGCAGGTCCAATTTCAAATAAATACAATATTTATAATAATTTCCAAAATTACCCACACTCATCTAATATTCATTCGATATACATTATTCAAACAAATACATCCAAGCATTCACACATAGCATGTTTTCAATTAATATAATCAAATTAATTAATTCATCAATTAATTACCATCCAATGTTCATACAACGATTTGATTTGTGCAAGTCCAACTCGTTTAAGAATAAATACTCAAAGTAAGTATTCTTGAATTATATCGAACTACAATATTAAATCCAATTTAAATTGTATTCAATACTAATTCAAGTTTAATTCCAAATTAAACAATTACACTTATTCTATTATAATAATGCCTTCTTAGACTTGGATTTCAAATCCAATTCAATTGGTCTCAAATGCCCATTTAGCATCCAATGTCAATTCTATTAGGTCCAATGGGCTTTAATTAATTCTTTAGGCATGAAATTTTAGCCATTATGGATCAAACCCATAATGCCTTGGCCCATTTACGAATCACCCTATACCATAAATTAATTTTGGCCCATTAGACCTAATTAGATTATTAAAGGCATAAAAGTCATATTTTGGACTTTTATGGAAATAGTTTAGGCCCAATTGGATCCAACCCAATTGTCCACAACCAAACTTGGCCCAACTAAGCCCATTAATCCAAATATAACCAAATTAGTCCATTTAGTATTTTAGTAACTAATTTTCATTAATACAATATTCCAAATATAACATTAATCCATCTTAAGTGTAATTAACATAACTAATTGATTAATCTAACATTTCCAAAATATTAATTAATCTAATTAATCATGCTTATCATTCCAATTCATGTCCAACACAAATTAAAGCAAAATCAAGTCTTTAACAAGTATGCTAACTCACATCAATGACAAGAAATTAACATCTAATTTGATTCCAATCCAATTAAATCAACATTCAACATATATATCATGCCATTAACACATCCAAGTGTCAAAATTTAAAAAACACCATGAGTTATTCTAGGGTATATTTCGGCCAACATAGGGAATTTAGGGAAATTTGATCCAATCAATTTTTCAACAATCCAACAATGCACAACTCCAAGTTATTATCATCTAACATCAACCAACAACTCAATTTTGCATTTTCATGCTCCAAGCAAAAATTCCTAATTAAATTTTATGAACCCTAGTTTCAAAATAATATTTAGCAAGGCTCTGATACCATTGTTAGTCTCTAAGACATGCCACAAGATCCTAAATGTGATTTTATATGTGAAATAATCAAGTAAAGTGGCGGAATCACTTACATTGAATATGGAGAAATTTCAAAAAATTTCTTTGGATGAAGCTCCAAGCTTGTTGTTATGCCTTGGGTGAGTTTCCCTATAACCTTATTTGACTCCTAAGTACTAGCTTAGTTGAAATTTTGAAGCAAACTTTCATCACTAATTGAGAGAAGGTTTCGGCAATGGAGAAGAGAAAGGGAGAGTGACTAGTTTCCAAAACTTGTTAGTTGTGTATGTTAAATGATCATTTTATTAAAGCCAACTACTTCCATCAATAATTGACATTTGATGTAAGTCATGTGGTCCTACCACATTTTTAAATACAAAATTTGAGTTGTCTTCTTCAACACACAACTTGACTTGGTCCCACCAAAGTCAAAGATATTTTGTATTCCCAAAACACAAAAAGACACACGTAAAGTCACGGGTAATTTTTTCGGGTTCGTTTAATTCCAAATAAACGAATTTATTGTGGCGCTATAATTAAATCTAATTTAATTAAATAATTATGCCTCGCAAAATTATTACGATAGTCGCTTTCGAATTAATCTAAATTAATTCGTTCGCCCGAATTAAAATCCAATTTTAATTTCGTATTGAAATCCAATTTCAATTAATATATCTGATATATTATTTTAGCCATAAATAAATAAATTAAATAGAAAAATCCAATTTAACTATTAAATTTATTTTATCGATTAATTCTAAATTAATCGCGTTCTCTTTTTTTATACGAATTTAATCCCAGATTAATTATTTCCGCAATTAATCTCAGATTAATTTCTCTCTCATAATTAATCCCAGAGTAATTCTATCTGAGTCAAATTTCATTGGTGAATCTTTGGGAAGCGACCCAAGAGATTCCTGGATATGTTGGCAGTAAATACGGTTATCAGAATATATGAACACATGTGTACCCCGTACCATGTTCTCACCGATTTACAAGATATGGTTGGCTTCTAGCAAAGCACCGTGCCTACCCAATTCTCCACAAATATTCGCCGAGGAATATCATCTGTATCATGCGTAGTAATACTAATATTATATAATGCGTAATTCGATCCAGTATCGGATGTCACATGCTAGGCCTAGGGCTGGCTCTGTGTTTGCCCCGTACAAAGCATATATCGGATCCCGAGTAACTAATCTCTGTAATCGGGAAGTCATGACCTAGTAATACTATCCCGATAGCTATAGCTTTTAAGATTACTAGTTCCGTATCCTGTGTGACCATCATCTCCATATGACTGAAGTGATACTCTCATCTTGACATCACATCCAATACACTACGATTCTCAGTAAACCCAATACAGGCTACACACAACATGTTAAAGCTCTAGACGACCAATACTAAAGTAAACTGATTGTCGCAAGTAATAGCGATGTAAGTCTCAGGTTAAAGATCACATACACCTACCCTGATTCGGATTCCCATAGACAAATAATCATACTACCAATGAGATTTCGAGTGGGTCTATCCAGAGTGAAATTTTCCTGGTCCAACGGCTAACAGAATCTCTTATTACACTTGCATAAGTATTCAATACCTAAATATATGAGAACTACGCCGTTAAGCTTCCATAACGCACACAAGTGTAATACTAGTCTATTCTGCATTATCAATGTCTAGTCTCGATAATACTTCGACTATGGATATTTAATGATTAAATTATTTGTGGATTAATATTGTCTCATATCTTATTAATCAGATTTAACCATATGGACTTTTATCAGTAATATATATCCAAGTAATCTAATTACAATAATGATAAAATAACGATTTCCTTTTGTCACGTAGATAATTTGTTCAAAAACACAATATTCTTTACAAATAATGATGTTATGGGTCATAATTGTCCAACAGTTACGTATCACTGTCCCCCAAAGCATGACACTCATGTCCCTGAAACTAGTGGTCTTGAGGCGTTATGTATCGCCGTCCCCAAGCCACTGAACTAGAACAGGAGGTGCGGATCTATGCTACCCTCCAAGCTCTAAAACTAGGATCTAGAGGCATCTGTCATCCCTAATCCTGAACTAGGATATGGTGGCGTTACATATCGCTGTCCCCCCAGTCCTCTACATATGCACATGTCAACTGTCAATTTCATTTTTGTATCAAGTTCCATACTGAGGTGGGTTTTTCCCTCATGCCTCGAAAAATCACAAAACTCATTCTTTTTAAATCAAGTCTTTCTTAAGCATACTTGTTCTTTAAAGCAACTGGAAATAAATCTGTCTAACGTCCTATGTGCGAAAACATAAGTCTTTACATAAAACAATATAAAAGGAAAGAAAAATCAATTAGAAAGAAAATTTCCTCTCACTATAACTAGGATCCAGGGGCGTTATACATCGATGTCCCCCTGGTACTGGGTCTGTATCTATCAGTGTGCACCATGTCTCCCTCTGGGTATGCAAAATGCATATACATCATCATAACTGATAAGTGCGGTTTATACCCACTTATTCTGGTATTCTTAGTGTTGTGATATTTTTATATCGTACCGCAAGTGTACGGTGTCAAGTTTTAGTATAAATCAGTGAAAGAGTGTCGAACCCACAGGGATTGCGTTAACTCGCACTAAGTACTACAATTGATAATCCTAACTTTATTTAGAAAATAAATGATAAAGATTATAATAATTAAATAAAATATACAAATATTTAGATAGGAGGAACTAATACGATAGAGATTCTGGATTCTGATTCCACCTAGTTGTCTCCTATGTATTTGTCATGCCAATTAATCTTTGTTCAGTTATATTATTTATAAGTCAAGATCCTAAAATATTCACTCCCTCTCTCGAGTGCCGAGTGAAAATATTATCAACTATAGACTTCGATATCTCTATAAAAATCCAATAGTTAACAACTCATTACGATTTGTGATTCTATTTTAACGACTTCAAAGGACTACAGATTATCTCGAACTCTATAAAATCCTAGGTTATATTCTCTAGATCTATTCAAAATCCCCTCTCTCGAGTGATAGATTCTAAACATTCATCATCTTCAATTGTGGCCAACAATCAAGAAGCATTAAACTCAAAAGAATATAAATAATTAATAAAACTTCATTACAAAACTGATAAACAAAATACAAGGTTCAAGCGTTAATTACAATCGTTCTCCAGAATTAAGGAGTAAATTCATGACAAAAGATAAAACAATAAATAATCAAGCCACAAATTTAATGGAAATCATTAGAGTTTTAAGAAAGAAATAAGAAGATAAAACCCGAATTGAATCTCTTCCTCTCCGGATATTACAGCCTTAATCTCCTCTTGTCGCTCTTCAATCCTCTCCTTGGATCTCTAAAAATATGTGTTTCGTGTTTTGCGCAGTGTATTAGCCTCCCTTGAGTTGGATGGACTGTTATATTTATATTTGAGGCTGGGAGTCTTTGGGTAGCATTAGGATTATTAAAAACCCTAAAAAGCAAATCCTGGAACGCGTCTGACTCTTCCTGATGCATTGCAGCTCTTTAAGTGGGCGCCACGGCGCCAAATCCTCTGGAAAATGTATGGGTTTCGAGTTTTGGAAGGCGCCGCGGCGCCTTTACATTTAATTCAACTGGCGTTGTGGCGCCATTTTACTTTGATGTTGAGGCGCCAAGGCGCCCTTAATAATAATCATGATGGCGCCTTGGCGCCATTTATAATAATGGTAATGGCGCCTTGGCGCCTTTGCTAATAATGGGCGCCATGGCGCCTATTCCTCTGGAATTTGTATGGGGTTTGTGGTGCCATGGCGCCTAAGCTCCTGTACTCGTCCTGTGTTCCCGAAACTTCCCGAAACACTTGTAAATATTCCAGGATCCATGTATTAATGCTCCTACAAATTAAAACAGAAAATAAACTATAAATGATATCCAAATATCTCGAAATATAACAAAACAATAAGCTAAAAATGCCGTAATAAGTGGGTATAAACCACACTTATCACTTAGCTCACTATTTTGTTATGTTTCGTGTCATTTAATGTCATTTATAGTTTCTTTTATGTGTTAATTGTAGGAAGCATTAAAAAATCAAAAATTGAGTAAATACAAGTGTTTTGGGAACTTACGGAAGCATCGGACGCGTGCAAGAACACGGGAAGCGAGACGCAGCACCAGTGAGAAAACATTCACTAGCGTCGCAGCGCCAAAATCCAGGCGCCGTGGCACCTCACGAGCTCCATAGTAAAAGCCGAGGGTTTGGCGCCGCGGCGCTGCGAGACAAGCGCACCAGAAACAGAAATTTAGTGTTTTTTAACATGTATTATGACCTCAAGGCTCTATTATAAATACATTAGTTCATCCAAAACTCAAGGAGGAGGCTAATACACAGCACAAAACACCAAAATACATATTTTAGAGAGATCCAAGGAGGAAGATTGAAGAGTGACAAGAGGAGACGAATGCGGTGACGTCTGAAGAGGAAAAGATTCAATTCGGGTTTTATCTTCTTGTTTCTTTCTTAGAACTCTAATGATTTCCATTAGATTCATGACTTTGTTTATCATTGTTTTATCTTTAGTCATGAACTAAAATCCTTGATTCTGGAGAATGATGTAACTGATGCTTGAACCTTGTATTATTTGTCAATATTGTTATGAAATTTTATTGAGTTATTTATATTCTTTTGAGTTTAATGCTTTGTGTTTGCTGGCCACAAATATGATGATATATGTTTAGAATCTATCACTCGAGATAGAGGATTTTGAATAGATCTAAAGAATATAACCTAGGAGTTTTATAGAGTTCGAGAGAATATATAAGTTCATTTGAAGTCGTTAATATAGAATCACAAAGCGTAATGAGTTGTTAACTACTAGATTTTTATAGAGATATCGAAGTCTGTGGTTGATGATATTTTCACAGATACTCGAGAGAGGGAGTGGATATTTTCAGTGTCTTGACTTATAACAATATAACTGAACAATGATTAATTGGCATGACAAATACATAGGCGGCATCTAGGTGAAATCAGAATCTAGAATCTCTATCGTATTAGTCCCTCCTATATAAGTATTTTTATATTTTATTTATTTAATTAAATATTTATTAATTATCGTCTAAATAAAGTTAGGATTATCAATTGTAGTATTTAGTGCGAGTTAACGCAATCCATGTGGGTTCGACACTCTTTACTCATATTTATACTAAAACTTGACATCGTACACTTGCGGTACAATAGAAAATATCACAACAATAACAACCATATGATCATGTAAGTCATGCAATGAAATGCAATGCAATGCAATGTCATTACCCATTTACACAACAACAAAGTCGACTACATTCAATTACGAGCTGGTGACATCTCACTCATCCAATACATACAAAATGGGCCAGTACCTCATGTCAACAAACTCAATCATATGAAAAATACTCGCACGTGTCATTAAACATATCAACACATTTCATACATTGGTTCCACTCTCAGACTATGACTAAAAAGAAGTCTTGAAACTTCGTTAAAACTCTTTACAAAACTTTTACATCTCGCGTACTGAAAACGTGTTCCACTAGGAGATATGTTTAACTAAAATAATGTAACGACAACTGGTGCTAAACTTTTCATACTGATACTAGTTTTCTATCTAGAAACCCGATACTATACATACTTTCAGAAAATCTGTTTCTATACGTGCTCTTTTACGAATCTCATTGACAGTACCTCTGACAGCTATCAGTTCATACATTCTAAGACTCTATAACTATTGTTACATATTTCTACGAATCTGAAATCTATAATCATATTTATTCATATATAAATATACATTCAGCTATCATACCTTGTCTACCTAAGACAAGATCACCGTGAGATACTTACCTGAGGTCCATGCTATTCTTTATCTCTTTCTCCATCTGTAACACAAAATATGGACGGTTAAGGTCGTTAATCACAGAAACTTAGAACTGAAACTCCCCAAATTTCCGGGAAAACCCAAATTAAATTTGTTTTCAGTGATTTTAGTTTTCATTACTCATAATACATCGTTATACTCATATAAAATCATTATATATTGTTCTATGTCAATCATGTAGCTCAAATATGCAAATTACGCATTTCCGACAAATCTTCCGAAAAGTTTCTGAAAATGTTGTGATAGGATCCTAGCCCTCCAAACCTTTCTGGAATTACTCATATACTATTATTTCACCATAATTAAGTCATATCATTAATTACGTTCATCAAAGCACAAATACATGTGAAACCTGACTTTACCGAAAACTCACTTTACTTATCGGATCAATCATATTTGCTATGATTTCTCTCAGATTCTACCCTATACACATATTCAATATAATTATGCTCAAATAATTCAATTTATATCATTACGCTACTCTACGAAGCTACTGGAAACATCCGAATATTTAGTGGAAAACTTGAAATTAGCGACTTCTTACCGAAAGCTCTTACCAAGATTTTGAGGTCATATATGGACTCCAAACGATCCCACGAACGCGCTGGAATCGATTGAATTTTGATCGGAGCTACTATTAATTCGATGTTATTGTTCATTGCCGTATATTCTCCTCATTTTGTGTGCAATCGAGCACGGATCGGAAAAATCATCACTGCCATCTTGTAGTACTCTTCGAGAGCTTCAATTTGGCGAGTGGCTTCAGCCGTGAAATGAAGCGACGAGTCGGGATCGCGAAACCCACTACCGCGCACGTCACCTTCATTTTCTCCTTGTTCACTTGTGTTCTGGGCTGCCGCCGTCCACCACAAGGCGATGGGGTGGCCGGCGCACCCTTCTGGCTGGTTGCACCGGCCAACGTTGGCCGGCAGGCCACCGGCGCGACTAGGGACGCTCAAGTTGCGTTTTTGGGGATGGGGGTCGGGTGGAGGGATTGAAAAGCTTATGCCATTTTTTGCAATTTCTGAAAACCTCATGGTATTTATAGAAATATTTTCGAAAATTACGTTTTGACCCTGCGAAATTATAATTAAGTCCTTAACCTTGTCATTCTTCAGAAATATGTAGATTTAAGGCCTTTCTGCTCGAAATTTGGAAAAGTGTTTAACGCGAAAGTTGTTCATCTAGGAAAAAAAAGTCTGATGGTTTAAAAATTAGTTCAAATGAAGTTATTTTTCTATCTTTATAGTCGAAACAAGAAACTTTCCCCGTATAGAATAATATACATAAATCGCGTAAACGGTTCTTTCATGTCACGCGAGATCCAATACATCAAATCTCTATTTTAAAATATTCTGAGCTATATTTCAACACTTAAACTCTTTTTCTCTGATATAGTCTTATTTGAGACCCGATTTGTAATACAAAATCCTTCTAGAAGAGTTTTCGAATTTCTAGATGTTACACATTTTTAAAGTTGTAGGCTTTTTGATGTGATTCCGTGAATTTTTACGAATCATAAATCAGATATTTGAGCATAAAAATAATTTATTTTAGTGAAGCAGTCAAGATTGTGTCGTATGTGCGACGCAATGATTTCACCTTGTAAAATTCTAAATTTATGAGAGGTTTGTTGATGGAACTTCTAGGTTTGCGTATTAAGTATATGAAAAATTTTACACAGTGTGATTTACAATTTGGAGAAGGAGATACGATTATTTGAATAAGGCTAGTATGAAATCATCAAATCTTATGAACATAATGGGCATTTTTTAATCTTTTTTTAGTCAAAATAATAATGGTACTTATTGAAAAACTTATGATTTATAAATTAATAATATATAATTTTTAAGATCAAATACTTTATATTTTAATAGATATTTAGTTTTTTAAAATTAAAATTAGAGGAAAGAGAGACATATCAAATAATTATTCATTAAAAAACAACTCCACTCTCTCCATGGGTGTGTACTGATAGTGATTCTGTATAGCACGCAAACGCGTGTATCGTACAAGTAATATAAAAAGATATCGACCCCACGAGAAATTATCATTAATGTCAAATACTAAAGTTTTATCAGTCTTAACCTTATTTAGACTAGCAATTATGAAAGACAAGAGTTATTATCTAAGTTAAACTAAAAAAATAAACAAACTTAAACAAGCGAAAGTAGCAAGGTAAGAAGAATGTAGAATCACAACTTCCTCATAGTATTTTCTTAAATATTTTTCCTCTCTTTATAACTGATCGAATATAATGAATTATTAACATAAAACACAAAAATATCTATAAGCATCTTCCGATTATCAAGTAGAAATGCATAATTTAGTTCAATCACCTATATTCAAATGATAATTAATCTAATCCAAACTCATTAAGAATAAGCTTTATCAATTTTCAAAGCTAAACCAAAACTCCATTTTCTAAGTTCATTAGGGTTTACCGAAACTATCTCATTGTTGATCAAGCAATAAAAAACATTAAGCATGGAGAATGATAAACCATCCACATAAAAGGTCACAAATCAATTATAAAAAAGATTCAATTAATCAAAACTTCATATTGGGTTCCATTTCAATCCTATAACAAGATCTAGTTCATGATGAAGAAGATAAACAACAACATCGTATTCAATATAATAAATAACAAAGAATTAAATAAGAAAGAATAAAGAAAACATATCATAAAGGTTGTCAATCTTCAATCTCCAAGTTTGTCAACATTCTCTTTTTAATTATTATTTTGATCTTTTTATTCTTAGTTATTTTTTAATGGTTATTGTATTTAGAGAGTATTTTGGCCTAAAAAAATGCTCATTTTCCTCCCTAAAAACGTATATGAAGTAATTATAAATATTCTCCTTATATAGATATCATAAAAACCAAATTTCCCATTCAATTTTGAAGTTATCACATTGGTGGCGCACCACAAAGGTTTTTGTGGCATGCCATGGACCTTTTCTAACTCACTGGAATGATATTTAACTGGCCAGTGTCGCGCCACAAGCTTGTGTGTGTAGCGACACTGGCTGATAGTGTAGAACTGTTAATTTCAAGCTCGATTTTGGCTTGGAAAGATTTCGATTTAGTCTTCAATGTAAATTAAAAAGTTGTAGATAATTGAGTTTTCTTTCCAATGCAACTTGAATCACCTTTATATTGTATATTGTATGAGAAAATTATGGCCAACATACTAAAGCCTCCGCAAATTAGAAAGTCACTGGTGCAAATCGGAAATTTCAAATTTTCACTCTTTTTTACTCAATTTTTCATCAAATGCATTCTAAATAATAAAATAATGAATATTAATACATTTAAACACATTCAAGAACATAATTTAAGGGAAATTAATGGTAAATACACTTGAAAATTGTATATTATAGACACTCATCATGTACTACAAAGGACTAAATGATAATAAAATATATAAAATGAGCATGATTGACTATATTTATGAGTAATTAGTGATCAAAAAATGGATTAATTAATAATTCCTTAAAAATTAAAGGAAAATAACCTTTGTGTCCTTAATTTTTTCATAACTACCCTTTAAGTTCTTAATTTTCTTATAATTATCCATTAGTCCATGTTATTCTAATAGTAAAAGATCATTATTGCATTGTGTACTATTATTGTTAGAACAATAATAGGATTTATAATATAGACGTCTTATCCAATCTCAATCTTGTTCTGATTATAATTCAAGACGATAAGATTATCTAGAATCCTAATCGGTTTTTTAAATCAGAACAAAAAATTATATCAAATCGCGACAGAAATTATTATTTGGGTCGATTTTTCATCTCGAATCTCATATCATTTGATGTGGGATCCCAAATCCCAATTAAATTTTGAGATTTTCTGACAATCTTAAACAGCAAAAACCTAATAGATAATGGGTTTTATAAAAAAAATTAGGAAACTAATATATATATATATATATATATATATATAAAAGGACTTACGAGGGATGGCAGATATCCCTAAAGGGGCAGGGGTCCTTCGGGACCCTTCTCAATTGAATAGGGGATCGGAGATGAAAAAATGAAAAAATTAATGTTGGGGACTGGGACGAGGATTATGAAAATTTAATATCCATTTCTTTTTCGGGAAATGATTGAGGATCATATAAAATCATCATCCCTTCCACATTACCTATTTAAGTTTTTATTTATTTATTTTTAAAATTTTCAAAAAATATATTCAAATTACTATTTACAATTTTATAAAGATGTAAATAAAAAGTATCTTAATATTTATAAAAATATATAATTTATTGATAATACAAGATTTAAATGAAATAATTGTAATAAGGGATCCATCTTTTTAGTAAGTTACGGATCAAATAAAAAGACATCAAATATAATTTTCAATCTTTAATATAAATTGTGATCTATGTAATAGATATCATCATTTTTTTG
This sequence comes from Zanthoxylum bungeanum, assembly GCA_019454045.1. NCBI lineage: Eukaryota > Viridiplantae > Streptophyta > Magnoliopsida > Sapindales > Rutaceae > Zanthoxylum > Zanthoxylum bungeanum. The sequence goes on along the minus strand of SKCR01005997.1, from coordinate 37,857 downwards.
AATATGTATGTTTTATTTTTGGATAATGTAATAGTTCTTTCAATATATTTTTAAATGACTTAAATTTATTTTAATAATAATTATCTATTATTCGAGGTTCGGGGGTCTTCGAAATCCCTTTTTATTATTCGGAAATCTCTATCATCTCTTATGAAATAATTACTAGAGGACCGTAAAAAAATGAATACATTTGAAAATTATCGGAGACGGATACGCAAATATCGATCCGAGTCACTCTCGCCCCTTCTCCATTGCTACTCTCCCAAAAATAAATTATAACTTCAGAACGTTGGAAAATATCCGACCAGTATGATGAGAAAAACGGTGACGTAAGCAATGGGGGAGCCAAGCTTTTTTGGCGCTAGATTCTGTTATTATTTACTTTTGTTTTTTATTTTGCCTTCAAACTCACACAAACCAAAAGCAAAAAGCCTCTGCTAAACAAACACGCGCGCATATATATATATATATAACGAAACACATGCCATGAAATCAGAAAACCAACGAGAAAACAGGAACCTGTTTTAATGCTACAAAAAATAAAAATAAAAATAAAAAATCATTTTTCATTTGCTTATTTCATCATAATCATTGGCTTGCATTGCAAATTGAGTTTCCTCTCTATAATGGACGACACTCAATCTCTTTCTTAGCTTGAAGAAAATCCGATTCCCTTCTTGTAAGTCTCTGCTTTCTTCACCCTGTTTCTTTTTTGTTAAATTCCCTTTTCATGCAATCCTTTGTTTTTTTTAATTATTATTAAAGGTCTCTCTCTTTTACCATTTGGGTTCCTTCCATTAATCTTTTTCCCTTTCTGGGTATTTTCTCTTTCTAGCTTTTGTTTGCTTAAAATCTTTTTTGTGTGTGTGTGTGTGTGTGTTTTCTTGATTGGGCTGGTGCCATTTCCTCTTATTGTTCTGAATCTTTTGTTGGGTAGGTAATTTGCTATTAACTTTTTCCTTAATTTGGTCCAGCTTTTAATGTTATTATGTAATGTCTAAATTCATTTTGTAGAGCCAATTCCTTGCAAGTTTCAAAATTTTCTTTTAATTAACCTTGTAATCTCTTCTTGAACTTGCATTTGAGGGGTCAAGTTGCTCAATTTTTTGCTCTAGGAATTTTGTATTGAATTGGATATAATGATATTTATTTTCAGGAGTCAAAAGTGAAATCCAAGGAGTTTTAGGCATGGATTCATTGGATTTTAAAGAATTTGAGCATTGAAAGTGTTGTGAATTTGAATATGGGAGATCATTTTGTATTGCTGGTAGACCGGTTGCTAACAGAATCCACCCTTGAAGCTGCAATTGGTGAGAGCAGAAATTGGTCTACGCAAGCAACACCATCATCAGCTGTTGATGATTCAAAAGCTGATTACTCTTCCTTAAATGTGGAGTTTGGAGATATAACAACACCAAGGAAATTGGTGGAGTGCAGAATATGCCAGGATGAGGATGTAGATTCAAATATGGAGGCACCATGTTCTTGTTGTGGCAGCTTGAAGGTTTGTTTTAGCTTAACTTGTTGTAATCTTAAATATTGCTTTTGTTTTCAAAGTTCAGATTTTGTTCAGGCATTTTACTAATGTAGATGATCACGGTCATCCTCTATCCCACATTATGTAGTTGTAATTGTGGGGAAGTGCTTATATGTGGGTTTGGGTAATCCTATTTATTGGACTAGTCTTTTGGTTAAGTAGGTCTAATTTACATGATTACATCAATTGATATCGGAGTCAGGTTTGCTTGACAGTGTGGATGCATGCGGGTCCTGGGAGTGTGCACGTGAAATGCATACTTACTTGAAATTCGTGCCTATGTGAGATGTCTGGGACATGCGAGACGTGTGTTCTTTGTAGAGAGTGGGAATGATGTATCCCATATCTCACATCGGGTAGGTATAATTGTAGGAAAGTGCTAATATATAGGTTGGACAATCCTATCTATTGGACTAGTTTTTTTGTTAGTTAGACCCATTTTGCATGAATCACTTAGATTCTTAAATCTGTCCATCATCAATGAAGTAAACATTAATTTAAGCTCAAGCCAGTCTTGCTATGGAAGAATTTCATGCTGTAGGGCAGATTATCACCACTTGATGGGCTAAATTAGAAGCTTTTGATATCATTGGATCATTTGAGAATTGTTTCTTGTTAATTCTCTCCAGTATTAAAGAATCTATAATCCACAATTCAAGATGCAGCGCGGCCATGTTTTCATTTGATGGTGATATGGAAGTCACTATCTGCATGTTGGGATAGCAGGCATTTTTTTTGGTTAACAAATCATAATATGAAATTATCCAGTCACATTGCATACCTAACCTCACAACCACCATGTCATGCCACCAATCCAACTACATTTTCACTCGAGATAATTAGAGCCTTATTGTGGGGTTTTGAATCATACATTTGATTCATCAAGAACAGTTTAATCATAAGCTATTGAATCATGCACTTGTTAATGAGGCATTGGCCGAATGTGATTATCTAGACAGAAAGGTCTTAATTCATATTGCTTCTGCAGTCGCAACGGTAAAAGCTAGAACATGTTCACTCCTCTTGAAAATCCTATTTCCCTTTACAGGAATGGTATTTCAATTTCCTGTGTTTATATCTGATGCTTGATTTTTGCAGTATGCTCATCGCAGATGTGTGCAGAGATGGTGCAATGAAAAGGGAAACACTACTTGTGAGATATGCCACCAGGTTGATGTTTTTCCTATACATTTCACTTTTGAGCAAGTTAATGACTATACATTTCATTCGCATGATTTGTTCTTCATTAGCTCCATGTCATCTAAAAAATTTATATATTCATCAATATTAAACTGGGTGAATTTCAGCAATTCAAGCCTGGTTATACAGCGCCGCCACCCCTGTTTCAATTTCGGAATATTCCAATGAACTTCAGGTAGTTCTTCATATATGATTTTCCAGTTTAAATTTCCACTACTGCATTTTTTTTTTTCATTTTTAACTCCCAACTTTGCCAATTTTCTCTCGTAATGTTTTAATTAGGGGAAATTGGGAAACCTCGCGAAGGGAGTTAAGTAATCCACGCATTATAATGGTCTCAGCTGATCATAGTTTCCTGCAACCTCCTACATATGATGATTATACGGCTTCAAACACAAGAAGCATGATATGCTGCCGTTCAATAGCTCTAACTGTATATTTCTAATTGAACTATGATACATGGGAATTTAATTAGATCTATTTACTGTCATTCTGAAAAGACTTATTTGCTGTTCTGCAGTTTATGTTTCTTCTAATCCTACGACATACCCTACCCATCATACTAAGCAGAACCAATGTCCATTCCTTCCCAATGTTCCTGGTAAGATTACCTTTACTCGGTAAGCAGTGTTTAAAAATACGTTTCGAGGCGGCCACTTAATGCGCTGTAGCCAATTTTCCCGCCTTTCACCGCGTGAGGCGGCCGCCTCAGACCGCCTCGCGCCGACTCGGCGTGAGGCGGTCTGAGGCGGCCGCCTCATGTTCAGACATTTTTTTTTATTTTCCCACCGAAACGACGACGTTTTGGGGTGCCAAAATGTCGTCGTTTTGACTTCTTTATAAAATAGATTAATCTTGTACAAATAATGCAATTTATATAAAACAAATTAAAAAATAATGACTTTATGTTATTTGTTAGGGAAAGGGAAAGCTCCACAATTAGTGGATGAAGACAATACAAGTGAATGAGGTTCTTTGGATGATGAGCCATCTGATGATGACAAGATTTTGACCCAAGCTTCATGCCGCTAGATACTAATGATAGCTTATTTAAGGATTAGTTATCAATAATTTTTTGAACATACTATGAATAATGAAGAAGTTAATGTATTTTGGATTAGTTATCAATAGTTTTTTGAACATACTATGAATTATGAAGAAATGAATGTATTTTGGATTATTTTTCCGATTTACGATCGAGGCGTCCGCCTCACCGTCTCGAGGAGGTCCGCCTCATGCCTCAATGGCCGGCCTCCTCGAGACGCCGCACCGTATTTTTAAACATTGCTCGGTAGCTAAAATCCAATCCGGTGAATACAGTTTATGTTAAAGCTTTAATGTTTTCTGCAGCGGTTGTTTTTCAGAACTGCTGGGATTGTTCTTCCTATCTATGTCATGCTGAAAGCAGTCACTGCACTTCAAAGCCGCCGCTACCAACAGGTAAAATATTATGAGTTTTTGCTGTCATATCTAGTTAAGGTTCCTTTTCTTAATGTGATCTTTTTCTTCGCAACCATTAGGTATCTCCAAATTCATCGTTTACTTCATCCGGTTCTGATGAAGAAACCGAGCATTCAGCCTCGCAGTCTACTGCTCATGTACTTCACATTAGTTAAAATAAACTTATCAATAAGGAATCTGCAGTCACTGGGTTGTGATCAGCAGCATTTGCAAAGAAAAGAATGTTACCAACATCTCATTGTTATATTTGAGATGAACTGGAAACACTTCTGTTGTACATTATTTGGAGCATATACTTGTATATAAGATGTTGCCATTATTTGGAAATTGTTTGCAACATAATAAAAGAAGAACAGTGATACATATATACCACTTTTACACTCGTTATACACTTTTTTTTTTTTTTTTTGAATCCTTGAAAACCTCACCGCCATCACATGATTTCATGTCCCTTATCCTCTTATGTCGTTCACCCAAAATAAAATTGTTTTTTTTTTTCCAGCGTCGAAATCATGACTCTGTATTTTATCACTATTCAATTATCTGAAAACCCTCTCAAACAATCATGATCTGCAACCATTCATAACCACATGTTGCATCGTCCATAACCATATTCAATTCTCTCTCTTTAAATTTAATTATGATTTAGGTGGAATTTGGTTTAAATGGATTTTGCTTTACATGGAATTTGGTTCGGATGGAATTTGTTGTTGGTTTAGATGCAGGTATTGGAATTTGCTCCAAATCTCTGTTTTCAGTTAGTGAATTTTTGAGTTTGGTTCATATTAAACAAATATTGAATTGTGAATTTCTAAGTTTGCTTTTCTGATTATGGTTCAAGAGAGTGAATTTCTTCTGTTTTCAAACACTTTAACATTCAATATGATTCACATGAGCAATATTTAAATGATGGAGCAAATATCAGACAATGGAAATCCAAGATTTTGAGGGATGAGGCGGCATTTTATTGTTGATTTTGGGGAGATGCAATCTGATTTTGGGTATAAAGCAAGATTCAAATAGTATGATTTGGGGGGAAAATAATTTGATTTTGGATGGAGGATATAGAAGATAAAGAAACCATGAAATCACTTGTCTTTTAAGGGGTTTTGGCTTAAGGTGTATAATGGGTGTAAGAATTCCTAATATGGTTTGATAGTAAATGATTTAGAATTTAATTGTCATATCTTAGGTTTGAGCTCATGAGATACATTTTTTTGTAAGAGTTTGTAATAATTGAGAGTTTTACTTACTCAAATTAAGTTCGGATCAGATGATTTAATGATGTGATTTTTAATATTAAAAAAAAAAAGCGTATCCTTATCATTTTTTATAGAAGAATAATTTTACTTTCCTGATTTGCTAAAAAAAATTTAGCTTCCTCCTCACTGGTTATATATTTAAGGCTTCATTTAATATTGTGGTGCTCGGGAAGCAAATCTCTAGTTGATCATTTATGGAGGGATGGTAATTTCCGGATTCGTACGGTCCGGATCCGGATCCACAAACAATTCAGCGGACCCGGGTCCGGATATGGACCCGGTTAAGCCTCCCGGTCCGGACCCGGGTATACCCGAAATGGACCCGGGTCCAGACCCGGGATCCACACTGCACACTGTTTTTTTTTTTTTTTTTATACCGAGATCCACAATCTACTTGGCCTCTGATAAATCATAAAAAGAAATTTGACTTGTCATTATGTACTCATTTTCCTTTCTCTTTAGCTTTAATTAATTCAAAATTGCACAAACAAAGAAGATAAAATAAAAATTAAAAAATACAATATTGATTGAAATTTTAACTTATTAATGTACCCAGAGACAACAAAATGAACAAAAACCTTAAAAAAAAATGCATTTTCTTTCACTTTCATGTACTTTCCGACTAACCAAACAGCAAAAAAAAAAAAAAAGATATAGACTTTTGGAGGGAGAAAATAAATTAAAGACAAAAGAATACCTGAAGAAGAAAAAAAACAAACCTTGATGCTTTGAACAGGGGTTTGTTCAAGCGGGGAAATGACCGAATGAGGGATTTAGGTTTAGGGTTAATTTGTTAAGTTTTTTTTTTTTTTTTAAATTATACCGGGTCCCGGGTACCCGGGTCCGGAATTGTCCGGACCCGCATCCGGACCCGGTATGATGCGGGTCCTCTAAAACAATACCCGGATCCGCAAATTTTTTAAGCGGATCCGGGTCTAACCGGACCCGGGTCTTCCGGGTCCATGCGGACCCGGACCGGATCCAATCTTCTTACCATCCCTTAACTAATTATTTTAATAAAAATAAAAAATATATTACAGATTTTTTTAATCAAATAATTATGGGATAAAAGTTACTTGTCTCCCACAATTGTACCAAACATAACTTAAAAATCTTTACTATAGTCCAACCTTTTCCAATAACACTTAGTGTGAATCAATCAAGGTAGCTTAGAAAAATAAGATAAAAAATTTGGCAAATTATCTTAAATATCTAAAAAAAAATTAAGAAAAAGCTAAAAATAATTTTTGTATATTTATTTGTAAACTAATAAAAACAAAAAGCTTGAAATCAAAGCTAGAATCCCATTTTCCATACTTCACTAACAAATTTCTTTAATTCAGATGATCACGATCAAGGAATTTGATTCAAACTCCAGGGCTGCAAATCAAAACTTGTAGTCAATCCACCATAGGCCAAAACTTGTAGTCAATTCACAGAATGATCCTCTGCCGTATAATCAAAACATTGAAATTATATATATTAGATAATCTTCATTTTAGGGAGGACATATTAAAATTATCTCTGTGATTTTGTCTCTACCACGGCTATTATTACCGGTCAAACATGATTTACTAGAAAAATCAACATTTATTGCCTCCAAAACCCATCAAATATAAGATAAAATTCAAGACATTTTGACACCTTTCAAATGGCGTTGCATGCTTCTGCAAATCCAAAAAATTCAAATCTTCATCCCCTAATCAAATCAACCTTAAATCTTCAGTTTTAATTTCTCCATTTTCTTTTCAATGATTCACGCAACCAACCTGGTAAAACAATTACACACTCATAAAATATAAAACATCTAGAAACTTCAAAACAAAAATCAACCTAATCTGAGTCAAAAGATCAATCGAATCAAACCCATGAAAACACCAAAAACGTGAAATCCAGGGGCAGACGAACAACGATGAGCAAAGGCAGCACAGTGATCGACTGCACGAGCAGGCGCCTGTTGATACAAGGTTGTCATCCGGATTGATTCCTACTATGATCCTGATTTCACTCGACTGGTTTTGCATTTTAACATTCTTAGTTCCAGCTTCTCCTTGGCCTGACAAGTTAAGTGTAATACAAAGCAAATAAGAAAGTTCATTACCCTCTTATAAGTATCATATGTTCTTAAAAGAGTGTAGGTATTTATACTTCCGATTCTTCTGCTGCGAACGCCAATAGCAGGCAAGTGCTCCAAATGCACAGCTAGCAAGAGCAATTGCCAATGCCGCTCCCACAGGCACCACAACAGCATTTGTTGAGACCACCAAGTCTTCAAGAGCTCCATCAGTCCCATCGTTCTTGAGAGATTCCTTGTCCTTGTACAGAGAGACAAGCGTTTTCCCATAATAGTTGGTCAAGAACTTGAATACTTCATCCTGGTCCCAGTCAATCTGATTGAATTCCGTACCTCCCTGGTGATGCGAACGATGACATGAAGAGCAAAGCTGCTTTGGAGGCCATATAATCTTTTGGAACTTGGGATCACCAGTTTTTAGAGATGCTTCTAACTTCATTAATCTCTCATTGACTTTGTTATGTGTGCTCCACAACCAAAGGGAAAAATCACGGGTTTCATTGAAAGGACTAGTAACACTGAAATAGAAAATTAATAATTATTAGATAACTCGAACTTGGAGAATTCAGGTGGGGAATATTTAACCGGGTAGCTCTTACCTGGAACACATCTCGTAAAAATGTTGGCGACACTCCTCACAAATGAAGAAATTGTGTATAAAATCACATATAGCTGTAAACGTGAACTGGCTCTCGCCATCATCAATTCTAACAGAGAGTGAATGCAGTAGAACCCATAAGCCACAGCTGCAAATATATTAAATAATTGTTATTAACTTAGTTGAACCATAAACTGAAGAGAGCTTTCAAATAATTGTCCCAAAAACAAAGCTCATTGTTGCTTGGAAAGTAAATGGTCTACGCTGCTACAAAGGACTACAGAAGTGAAGAGCAGAACAAAATAGACATTTGAAATCATGATGATACCCAAAATAGATAAACTATGTGTAGAGGAAAGAAAAAAGCAATTCATTTAAACTGGTAAAGGAGGCAGTAATTATTTTATGGGAAATTATCATTTTTCCACCGGCAAATAAGTGAAAGTTCAATCAAACTCAAAGACTTTTAAAGTGTATTAATTTCCACCCAAAGCTGCTAGTTGTGTAATCAATTTCCACCTGACTTGTATCAATTCCAACTGAAGTTTTACGGAAATTATTATTCTTCCACTCTTGATTTGGAACTAATATTGAGGGGAGCTAAAATCGTCAACAAATTTGGAACTCTCAAAGCTGACAAGTTTTAAAGGGGGGGATTGTTAGTGTCATAGCACTCAATATAGATTTTGATGATGCAACGCGGAAGACTTCGACGCTCATTAACGGACATTACAAAAAGATGTCAAAGCAATTGGTGATGAAAAGCAAAATGAATATGACGACACAAGCGTCTTATGAAGAAAATCTTGTGTGGTCTTAGCTTAGGGCTCTCTTTGTAAGTGAGTTGATAATTTAAGTCTCTAAGCTCATATATCATATGCACATTCATTTAGATGCATGATAATTTAAGTCTCTAAGCTCATATATCATATGCACATTCATTTAGATGCATTAGGCTCATGTGCAAAATGTTTTCAACTTTCGAATCTTGCATTTTCTGCACTGACACCGCCATATCGGTCCCCCACATCGGCATACCAGCGACCCTGCTCTGCCTTAGGCAGATTTGGCGATTTGCATGCTCTTTGGAACCAAGCTGCTCCACACTGGTCTCCTATACCGGTCAGCTAGAGTTTGCACAGCTACTGGAACCGGGACAATTCATACATGTCCCCATACCGATGAGCTAACCGACATACTGACCTCCATACCGGTCAGTAATCCGATATTACGCTTTAATCTTCAACGGTAATATAGCCGTTATGTTTTGCAGGACCGGCATACCGGCCTCTGAGACAGGCATACCGGTCTCAGACAAATAGCAAGGGTTGTTTTACACATTTTCTATAAATAGAGCCCCAATTTCGTTTTTGCCAACTTCTTCAACCTTTATACAATTTCCTTTAAGGCAAAAACAAAGAGTTTACTAAATCTTCTTTATCATACTCTCATAATCAAGCTCACACACTACACCTTCATATCATTTGTAGTGAGCTTAGAATTCATGGGTTAGCAACTCACATCCTTAAATCTTCTTATCTTTTGTGAGTGCCCAAGCTGTACTTTAATCTTCATTATTCAAACACTTGTGGTAGTGAAATCCCTTGTTAAGTGGGTAAAATCAAAAGGGTAAATTGTGTAAAGGTTGTGAGTAAGCCTAGGGACAAAACTCATTGTAAAGGTTTGAGAGTGAGCCTTTGGAAAACTCTTAGTGTAAAGGTTTGGAGTGAACCTAAGGGACAAAACTCTTGGTTTCTTGTGAGCTACGGAAAACTCGGTGTAACTTAGTGGAAAGATTTAAGCGCGGCTTGGAGGAGTGGACGTAGGCATTGTTGGCCGAACCATTATAAACCACCGATGTCAAGTTCTCTAACTCTATCTCTTTAATTTATCGCAAACTTTATATTATCTTTCCATATTATTTAGCATAGCTTGTCATTGAGAAATTGATAAATAAACTTAATTGGTAAAGTTACTAACTTAGTAGCGTCAAATGGAAAAGATTTATATTTCAGCAATATTAGTGTATCACCCAATCCCCCCCCTCTCCCCCTGGATATATAGTTGCGTTTGTTGTGCGTTTGTAGGCAAAATTCATTTGATATCAGAGCAAGGTATTCTTAATAAAGACCTAACAGTCCGAGAATAGATCATGGCCTCTACAAGCTACACAACATACTTCGTCGGTGGAGCATTCACCGATAGACCGTCATTTTATGACGGTACGGACTTTAAATTTTGGAAAAGAATGATGCTCACATTTTTGCTCGCTTACGATATTGGTGGATATAAAAAAATCACGGGAGAGCGAAAAACTTCGGTAAATTCTAATGCACTTAAAGTTTTATGTGAAGCATTAGATAAAAACATAATTGATAGGATTCCCAAATTTACAAATGCATATGAATTATGGAAATCCTTAGAATTGCTATATGAGGGAAATAGTCAATTAGATGAATGCAATATGGATCATAGTTCATCAAATGATGAAACTTGTAATTTAGCATTCATGGCTATAGAAAATCCTAGAGGGGAATCGGAAAATGTAATAATTGATGTTTCTAAAAATGGTATTTCCAATTGTGATGAAATGCTTGACATGTTGAATGATTTGCATGACAAATATAATGCTCTTAGAAAGAAATGCAATTTGATTAAGGAAGAGCATACATTACATCAACATGAATATGCATCATGTATGGATAAAATTCGTACTTTGGAAAATGATGATATTTACTTAAAGGCTAAGCATGAAAATGATGTGTTAATTGAACAAAATGAGCATGCATCTCATATTGGACAAAGTCGTGCTTTAAATTTTGAGGATATGTGTTTAAATGATAAGCATGAACATAGTGTAGGAAACATGTCAAATGAAGCATCTATTTCTAAATCATCATGTGCTTGTGAATCTTTGAAAATTAAAAATGATGATTTGAATAAGAAATTAGATGACTTGCAATGCATTGTGACCAAGTTCACTCAAGGTAAAAAGAATTTTAAAATACTACTTGGTTCACAAAGAAGTGTGTTTGGAAATGTGGATTAGGATACAAGACTCACATGAAGAAAAAATATTTGAACAATTATTTTGTAAAGGCATCCAAATCATATGCACATTCATCACATGTACATGCATCTAAAATAATTGAATCAAATATCGTATGCTATGCATGTAATATGAAATGTCACAAAAGTTATGATTGTTGGACCAAAAAGAGGATTGTGACCGTTATTTGGGTTCCGAAAGGAACTATGACTAATCCCTATGGACCCAAGAAAGTTTGGGTACCAAAATATACTTAAATGATTTTGTACGGGAAGCTTTGGGAATGGTTCTTAATGAGAAATGCAAAATAATCCCAAAGACTTGTCACAAAATGAGGAAAGAGCTCAACAAGAATAAATCAATATCTACCTCAAAAACGGATGAATTTCAAGATTGATAGATTCGTCACTTGGTGACAACGGTAAAAGGTAAAATCCGTATTTACGAAAACATTGGTACCGTTTCCTCCATCCTATATAAGTATGCTTATTTCAATTGATATGAATTGAACTTGAATGTGGAGCATACTGGTGATTAGGCAATTTGAATTTAATTTGGTATCATCATATGCTTAATCATATCATAAATCTCATTTAGTATTAATTGGTATCACATATGACTTATTGCCTTTTTATGACATATGTGATCCTTTTAAATTGTTAGCATTGGATATGCCTTGTCTTTTATCTCTATTGGTTGAAAATGAAATGCATGGATATTGGTATAACTTGAATGATTTTGATGATCTATGCATAAATTTCATATTGTATGGCAAAATGGAAGAAATGTATGAAAATGTCAAGTGTGCATGTTGATGAACTTTAATATATCTTGTGCACATATTGATTGGTATCTCATAGAATTTAACTTTTGCTTCTCCATCCTTTTTTATAATATCAATGGGGGATAAATTATATGAATGAGATTAAAACTTGTGTTACCCTCACCCTTGTATCACGGGAGCGAATTTATACTAATGTGTTTGTCTAAATTTTATACAGCTATAATGAAGACAATCACATATTGAGAGGGAGCTACTATTGAGGGGGAGCTAAAATCGTCAATAAATTTGGAACTCTCAAAGCTCACAAGTTTTAAAGGTTGTCATCATCAAAAATGGGATATTGTTAGTGTCATAACACTCAAGATGGATTTTGATGATGCAACGCGGAAGACTTCGATGCTCATTAGCGAACATTACAAAAAGATGTCGAAGTAATTGGTGATGAAGAGCAAAATGAATATGAAGACTCAAGCGTCTTATGAAGAAAATCTTGTGGGGTCTTAGTTTAGGGCTCTCTTTGTAAGTGAGTTGATAATTTAAGTCTCTAAGCTCATAGGTCATATGCACATTCATTTAGATGCATTAGGGTCATGTGCAAAATGTTTTCAATTTTCGAATCCTGCATTTTTTGCACTGACGATAGCATATCGGTCCCCCACACCGGCATGCCGGTGACCCTGCTATGCTTTGGGCAGATTTGCATGCTCTCTGGAACCGGGCTGCTCCATACCGGTCAGCTGGAGTTTGCACAGCTACTGGAACCAGGACGGTTCATACATGTCCCCATACCAGTGAGCTAACCGGCATACCAGTCTCCATACCAGTCAGTAATCCGATATTGCGCTTTAATCAACGGTAATATAGCCGTTATGTTTTGCAGGACCGGCATACCGATCTCAGATAGAGAGCATGAGCTGTTTTACACCTTCTCTATAAATAGAGCCCCAATTTCGTTTTTGACAACTTCTTCAACCTTTATACAATTTTCTTTAAGGAAAAAACAGAGAGATTACTAAATCTTCTTTATCATACACTCTCATAATTAAGCTCAGACACTACACCTTCATATCATTTGTAGTGAACTTAGAATTCTTGGATTAGCAACTCACATCCTTAAATCTTCTTATCTTTTGTGAGTGCCCAAATTGTACTTTAATCTTCATTATTCAAACACTTGTGGTAGTGAAATCCGTTGTTGAGTGGGTAAACTCAAAAGGGTAATTGTGTAAAGGTTGTGAGTAAGCCTAGAGACAAAACTCATTGTAAAGGTTTAGATGAGCCTTTGGAAAACTCTTAGTGTAAAGGTTTGGAGTGAACCTAGGGGACAAAACTCTTGGTTGCGAGTGAGCCACGGAAAATTCGGTGTAAGTTGTGGATTCAACTTAGTGAAAAGCTTCAAACGCGGCTTGGAGGAGTGGACGTAGGCATTGTTGAAAAAAACAATAAAAACCACCAGTCAATTTCTCTAACTCTATCTCTTTTATTTATCGCAAGCTTTATATTATCTTTCCATATTATTTAACATAGCTTGTCATTGAGAAATTGATAAATAAGCTTAATTGGTAAAGTTACTAACTTGGTAGCGTAAAATCGACAAGTCATGTTTGAAAAACAGAAATTAGAGGCCAGCTAAATACACGATGAAAAGATACAAAAATTGCATAAGACGGACTTCACATATTCACTGTGACCATGTGGGTCTGTTTGTATATAATGTGATAGGAGAAGAAAGTCATTTAAAATGTCTTGAAAATGAATGGATAACCAAACATGGCATGAAGAAACAATCCGTTACCTAAAACCCCTAGTATCATTCCTGCTACCACGGCAAAACATCTGCAAAACAATACACAAGACAGATCTTAACTATACAAACTTCTTAAACCATAAAATACCACAGCAAGAAAACATAATAGATGGATATTTAAGTATCAAGATTAATAAAGCAAGCCATACACTAGCTCACTAGTAAAACAAATGTTGTTGGTAATTGATGGTCCAAATTTTTGTTAAGTGGCAAATTTATTGTTATTGGTAATTGATGGTCCAAATCCTGATATTAAGGCATTCCTATAATACTCAAAATAGTGAATTAGTTTATAAGTTACCATTTTCTAGAAAAATAATATACAACTCAAACACTCTTGTCTGGTGATCCACAGCATAAAAAATCATATATCTCAGACATATTTTCTGTTATTCGCATACACATAATCAGTGTAAGAATTAATTAGATAGGTGTTGGTAATTCTTATATATATGTCATTAACAAAATTCCTAAATTAGTTGTATCTAAAAGAAATAGTCTCAACTTATGGCAATTAAAACAATGTAGTATCTGTCAATCCCCACTTAACAGAACATAATACCAGTTAGAGCTTAAATTTTATTACAAGGCCTTATTAGTTTTAACACTTGGATTATATGGTAAGTTGGCATGTTATCAAATCCAAGTTGATCAGTGCTCTTATATTAAGATCACAATGTATGAATTAAATTAACTTGTATGTGTCTTTATTGTTAACATTTGTGGTCATAGTTGAGTATGATCCAGGTGTCGTGTGCAGTTGTGCTTGGGGGGAAAATTAGAGCTAAGTTACTTTTGTTTGGTTGTTATAGATCAATTTAAGCATTTGGATCAAGTGGTTACTTTAAAAAAACACTTCTTACCTCACTCTCCCTCTCTTTTTTCTTTTAAGGTTTGTAGGGATTAGAACCTACACCGATACCTCTTCATCTCTTTGACACTTGAACTAAAAGCCGGGATCTATTGTATGCAAAGTGAAAGGATGCCATAGAGTACTTACCCAATATCCACGAGGAACTTCTTTTCCACAAATCGGGAAATTACCCAGGGCACCCTTCTCATTGCCATTGACAACATGTTTACCAGCTGACTGCACATGCAATGGGGACAAGTCATCAAAGTTCACCAATACATCTGCACTTCCCTTCCGACACCTAATCCAGAAAATCTTAAGTAATACAATGAAAGATGCAAAACCAAAAAATAAAAAAATGGAAGCAGCATCACATTTATCTGATTGAAGTGCACATTGAAAGGCGATCTTTACCTCCTAGAAGGATGATGAACAACTATAAGTTGAAGAAATCTTATTAATGAAGCCCGAGTTTCTGATTTGATCATCTGCAGAACATCACATATGTGGAAATTGTAACTGCCAAAAAAAAAAAAAAAAAAAAAAAAAAACTAAAAGGAAAGAAAATGTTTACCTTGTGTTCCAAAATGATGTCAAAGGCAGTAGCCGTTGCCTCCTCAACATCATATACAGCTCGAGCAATCTTAACAAGTGGTGCATTGCATAAATTAGTATCTTTCAGTAAAAGCTATGATTTAAAAAATTTATGAAGCGAACTTAGAGGTATGCTCTCAGGAAACCTGTCCAGAATCTGATATATTTGTTTGAGGTTGCTCATTTTCAAATTTCTCATCATCCAAGCCATATGCGCTGTATAGCATGCAAACTAGAAATAAGAACAAGATTTGAAGCCAACAATCACAGTATTAAATACAAAATGACAACAAATGTGAAAAGATATCACCAAAAAGATGAATTTTTTAACTTAAAAATCACAAGCACGTGATAGAAGACTATTGGATGGGGGAGAAGCTGTATTCAGGGCTAACTTCCTTACTTTATCTCTCAAGATGAGTGATGAGGGTGTTGGACAGTACTAACAACAGCGGAAGCAATGCGGACCAAATAAAGAGACGACTGGATTGTTTCATATTATAACATCTCTAATTTCTCACACAGTAACTAATTCCTTCATACATGATGAATGCTCATAACTTTTCCCTTTCTTTCTCCCAACTTTCTCATGAATCAACTAAAGTGGTATGAATTACAACCAAATGCATGTTCCTTCACATATACTCGGTAACTAAATGATAAACATGTTGCTCCCTCAACATTCGTTTAATCGTTTTATATTGGCAGGAAAATCATTAATTACGTATTATTGCAAACTCTATGCACATAAGAACAAGCTGTAAGTGAAGCTGATTATAGCATTCTCATCAGGACCATACATAGACAAGATGCATCCCCCATCCACTCGAAGTTTAAGACTATTCTATACATCTTTAAACAGACGAGAAACTGGTATGCTTATCTCATGAAGATTTTGAGATATTTTATAATATTAACAATATTGGTCCTGATCAGGCTCACTTTTTCCAGACTGAGCTTTTAAATGAGACCCAATTTTGGCCTGTTTGCTAACTCAACAAGCTGACTAGTGAGCTCAAGCCAAAACTGAGCAGCACATGAAAACTCTTTTTCTAGTTATCCACGGACTAGTTCAAAGGGAAGCGTGTACATATACATAAGATCTAAGATTTTTTTTTTTTTTAAAAAAAAAAAAAAGAGAGACCCTTCTTTGAGGAAAAGAGTAAAGACTTCAATGGTGACAATTAAGCAATTGATGCGAATAGCTCATACCTGCCCATTTTCTTATTGATCCAATTAAGCAAACGATCAGCTGTCCGTGAATCATCAATTTCACAAATTTCACTTTTCTCTTGTTTCGGTTCCCAACTACCGGCTACAAATTTCGATGGAGGGCCCCAAAAGAGCATGGGATAATGTCCCACAGAAAACTTATCACAGAGTTTAGTATTTATCTGTGCTGCCAAAGACCATGAAAAGAAAGGAATGATCACCCGACCATATTTTTGAATATATCAAAACAAGTGTCAAATTAAAGTGAGAAAACAGAGAAATATAAGAGTATGGTTTTTTAACGTCAAATAAGGCTGTCCCATTTAGGTTTGACAAAATCTGCACGAAAATTATTCAGATATGTAGAGATTTGTATGTTTTTTTGCTAATAATTGTTTTGCCACCCTAGAGCTTTAACTGGAAAGATAATATTTCTTACTATTTCAACTAAAAACCAAATTTTATTTCAGAGAAAAGAAACAATTCCTAGGAATAGGATTTCAAGAATAACACATCTTTGGAGGAAAAGAACTAAGAAGACATGGCATACATACCTTGAGTGCACAGTCCACCCTAGTCATCAATATGAGACCAGGATGTGCAGCATTAGGTCCATTGAAAAGCTTTGCAACCTTTTCATAATGAGGCTGCGTAATTGAAAGAAACTCATCATGAGAATCAAACGTTTCTACACGTTGGACTATATTAAAGACGAAACAATCAATATAATACCTTATAATTTCTGCAAGCAGGGCACCTGAAAACCAGTAATTGCATGAAAGGAAACAACGTTATGATATCATAGTTACGGTGTAAATAATGAAGTCAATTAAACAGCACAACATTTCAGTTAGATTTATTACTGGCCATACATTTAAAGATTTGAAATGTGCAAAAACCACTTTGAAATCTTATTATCATCTTCACAATCATTAACATGTTTCCCAAACTTAAGATATTAAAACAAATGAAAATGGGCCATCTTAGAAACATTAGTGCCAACATGGCTCCATCAAGTCTTGGCCACAGGAGATAGTTAGAAGCTGGGCAGTTTAATCGAAAAATCAATAGTAATTCGCTCCAATAGCGATTTGCGATTAATCGGAAATAATCTGTAATTAATCGGAAAAGGTAAAATTGATATTTTACATGATGGAGAATAAAATAAGAATAAAAATAAAAATTAAACACTGTCTCAAAATTCTCCAAAAATTACTAAAAGTCATTCATTAATGATTAAAAATTACTAATTAATTTAAAGAATTTTATTATCCCGGTAATAATTAGTTTAGGTTAAAGCGTATTTTCTTTTTTCTTTTTTTATCTTTTTCAATAAAATCATCAATTAGAACTCCAAAAAGATACTGAAAAAATTAAAAATAGATTAAAAGGTGAAATCGGATGATTTTTGGGAAATCATAAGTTGGAATTCGGCCAATTAATCGGTCAATTAATCATGTATCAGTGTCAATTTAAATCGGCCACAATCGATCAGGTCAAATCACTCAAGTAGCGATTTACTATTAATCGTCGATTAGATAGTATGGGTTGGGAGAAGATGTAAAAGACGATATCAAACTTTCAGTACAAGTCACGAGCACTTCCAAAAGTGCAAAGGCTGCTCTAATTGTCTGACATCGAAATCGAATGTAACATATTAAAACTAACTAAGCAATTGTAACCAAGTAAAACTTAGATAAAAAATTTATGTAAAATGCACAGAAAATTTATGTCTTCAATCATTTTCCATACACATTGCCTACACAAAGATCTAGCTATCAACATATACAAACTGCATTAGCATAGCAACGTTCTTAAACGACAGTGTGTTGTATGTAATTGTGTCACACATGCTAATCAATTTCAAAAAATTCTAATTACTAAAGACTCACATAATTTGGCCAAATATCCTAAATATCTTGAATCAATAACCTATCCAAGCTCCAAGAAAACATACAACATATTGGTCAGAAAACCACTACAAAATCCCGACAATTGTAACTGTTGACGACTGTTTTTCGTTCGAATGGCAATATGGGAAATTAACCCCTCGAATAAACCTCCATCAACAGTGAATTTGTCTGGTTAGTAGGGAACCAAATGCAAACTCAGCAAGCAAACAGATAAATCACAGAGGCAAGGATTTACATGGTTCGGTGGAAAGCGGCTCCAACCTACGTCCATGGGAGAAAGGAGGGTGTGTTTTATTACTGCTCGGAGTCGAGACCGACCCAAGCTACAAGTAAGGTAATGAACTTACAAAGAGTTTACAACACCTCGGGTCTTATACTAGCCCATTACAATTCTCTCAATAGTCAAACAATCGATCGGCTTTCTCTCTCTATCACTAGATTTTTGGCTCTTGGTTTCTCTCTAAGTGTTGAGACGCAAATTTTGCTCACCCCTTTTCAAGAGTTGTGAATACCATTCCAAAGAATCCCCTCTTTATATAGGCTTCCAAAATCCACTATTCCATCGCCTATGACATCAGCTCATGTCACTATGTCATCGTTGCAGTAACAACTATCCACAATTCGGTCAATCAAATTAGTCTTTTTCCCTGTCACTGCACCGGCCTATGGCGGCTCTACTCTGCCACTTCCCTACCACTTCACCGGCCTATGGCGGTTGACAATGGCTACTTTCACGGTGAACCACTGTTTTCCCATAATCATCATTAGCCCTCTAGAATGGTATCTTTTCACTTTAGGGCATACGTCACTTGACTCAAGTGCAGATTGGCCTGTGATCCCATATTCGTTCCTCGGGTCAGCATACCAAGGTGGATGATACTGGTCAAAACTCTCTCTGACCTCTTCAACCAGGTTGGGTTGTTAAGCATTGACCCCCTTGGTTCAGTTTCCACAAATACTCAAGTGAACTCAAATCCAACACTTCTTCTTTAGGTCGGATCAGCGCACCAACCTGCTTCATCATCAACACACTAAGCCCTTCCATGAACCTCTTCGTATAATGGGGTCGGGTCCTTCTGTCAAATTATGCCTGTCTCTCCCAGCCCTTAGGCCCCTATTATTCATTTTTGGCTAAGTAGATTACCAATTCTGCTCCTCTTCGACATTTGAATCGTCCTCAAGGTAAAAAACCACCATCGACATCTGTCTCCTAATTCTCGGTATCAACGAGTCTGCGAGTTGATGCCGGGGACTTCATAAAAGATGGTGGTTCCTTCTCATGCTGATGCTCAAGCTTGATCAAGTCCAGAATCCCAAGTGTGCATCACCTCAAAAAAGGTACCACAACTGCAAGCTTCAGTGCTCCTACTTGTGAAAATCCACATCGGGTTCATAACCCTGATCTAGCACTTCTACTTCTGATTCACAACTTGGCCATCTCCTCCACTAGGCCTTCTCTGACCAAAGAGGTTGATCCGAGCTAACTCTAGTCAGTCCATCCATTGGCTTCTCTGCTTAAAGAAGCTCATCTTGTGCCACCTCGGGCTGATACATGCTCTTGACATGCTGCAATCCTAGAAGGGAATGATCTTATAAGACCTGCAAAACAAAACATAGGCCACAACGGAAAGCTCCCCTCCTCGGGCTATTACTAAAACAGTAAAGCCTCGGGGGAGAAATTCCGACCCCGAGCCATCTAAGTCACTTGGCTCCAAAGGAATGAACTCTCCTTGTGCCAACACACATCAATAGGGCCTCGGTGGGATGTAACAAAGCCCTGAGCCCTCTGACAGAGAGAGACCTTGGGGAAAGATTCCCACCCCAAGCCATCTAACTCACTTGGCTGAAAGGGAATGAACCGTCCTTGCGCCAACACACAGCAATAGGGCCTTGATGGGACGTAACTCAACCCCGAGCCAATCTGACAGAGAGAGGCCTTAGGGGAAAGATTCTGACCCTAAGCCATCTAAGTACTTCACTTGGCCGTAAGGGAATGAACCCTCTTTGCGCCAATACACAGCAATAGGGTCTCGGCGGGACGTAACCCAGCCCCGAGCCAAACTTGACAGAGAGAGGCCTTAGGGGAAAGATTCTGACCCTAAGCCATCTAAGTACTTCACTTGGCCGTAAGGGAATGAACCCTCTTTGCGCCAATACACAGCAATAGGGTCTCGGCGGGACGTAACCCAGCCCCGAGCCAAACTTGACAGAGAGAGGCCTTAGGGGAAAGATTCAGACGCCAAGCCATCTAAGTCACTTGGACACAAGATAATGAACCTTCCTTGTGCCAATATACAGCAACAAGGCCTCGGCGGGACGTAACAAGGCCTCGTTCGAAGGCCAATATGGAAAATTAATCCCTCGAATAAACCTCCATCAGCAGTGAATTTGTTTGGTTAGTGGGGAACCAAATGCAAACTCAGCAAGCAAATAGATAAATCACAGAGGCAAGGATTTACATGGTTCGGCGGAGAGCGGCTTTAACCTACGTCCACGGGAGAAAGGGGGTGTGTTTTATTACTGCTCGGAGTCAAAACCGACCCGAGCGACAAGTGGGATAATGAACTTACAAAGAGTTTACAACACATCGGGTCTTATACTAGCCTGTTACAATTCTCTCAATAGTCAAACAACCGATTAATTTTCTCTCTCCATCACTAGATTTTTGGCTCTTGATTTCTCTCTAAGTGTTGAGATGCAAATTTTGCTCACCCCTTTTCTAGAGTTGTGGATACCATTCCAAAGAATCTTCCTTTATATAGGCTTCCAAAATCCACTATTCCACCGCCTATGACATCAGCTCATGTCACTATGTCATCGTTGCATTAACAACACCCCTCAACTATCCACAATTCGGCCAATCAAATTAGCATTTTTCCCTGTCACTGCACCGGCCTATGGTGGCTATGCTCTGTCACTTCCATGCCACTGCACCGGCCTATGGCAGCTGGCAGGGGCTACTTTCACGGTGAACTATTGTTTCCCCATAACGTCATTAGCCCTCTAAAAGGGTATCTTTTCACTTTAGGAGTTAGGACATACGTCGTTTGACTCAAGTGCAGATTGGCCTGTGATCCCATCTTCGTTCCTCGAGTCAGCATACCGAGGTGGATAATACTGGTCAAAACTCTCTCTGACCTCTTCAACTAGGTCGGGTTGCTAAGCATGGACCCCCTCGGGTCGGTTTCCACAAATACTCAAATGAACCCAAATCCAGCACTTCTTCTTTAGATCGGGTCGGCGCACCAACCTGCTTCATCATCAACACACTCAGCCCTTGCATGAACCCCTCCGTATAATGGGGTCGGGTCCTTCTGTCAAATTTCATCTGTCTATCCGAGCCCTTAATTCCCTATTATCCATTTTTGGCTAAGTAGACTATCAATTATGACCCTACTCAACATTTGAATCTTCCTCGGATAAAAAAAACACCATCAAAAGTAACTGAATGAGCAATTTTTTATTCCTATTTGTCACTTGAAATACATCACAAGCTTTTTAACAGATCTATCTACTCTTGTATAACAGTTAATAAACTAATTCAAATCAAATTAAAATTCAAAGCTAAATTAATTTTGAAAAAAATATACTAACCAATTAGCGAAGAATTCAACGACAGCGTAAGTAGCCGGGGTGTCTCTGAGAACAGCATCGAAATTAGTAGCGTTCAATTCAACGGCTTTATCAACCTCTAATTTATTCTCGTTATCGCCTAAGGATCGAAGGATCGCACGCGATCCAACGAAAGACGACGCCGTTTCTGAGCTCAGTAGTAAACAAAGCAGCAGATTCAGAATCAGTACTACTAAAAGTCTTCGAGACATGGAGTGAGGGGGCTTATTGTTGTTATTTGTGATTAATTAATCAATTTGTTGCATCCTCAAAAACAGCAAAAGCGTTTCCGCTGTTTTTATAAATGAAATTTTTACGTGAGATGTTAGTTATGCGGTTGGTGAGAGTCGGGTAACGTAGGCTTAACTCCGTCGGAAGGGGTCCGTTCCCATTTAGCGGGCCCTCCTCTCTTTTTTATCCACAAGTATATTGGCATTTTACTCCTCTGTTGGAAATAACACCGGGTCAAAATGGAGGGGAATGGAGGGGAGAGATTTTAATTAAATACATATTTGGTTTAAAGGAGGGGAGGGGAGGGGAGATAAAGGTTTTTAATTAAATATATGTTTGATTGGGAAGAGATTTTAAAACTAATTTACTATTTTATCCTTATAGCATGTTATAAATAAAAGTAAAACAATATAAGTATGGATAATTTAGTAATTACATTTAAAATTTTAATTCATCACTTTCTCTCCCCTCCAAAACCTTTTGAAGGAGAGCTAAAATTTACTTAGGAGGGATTTTGCTCCCCTCCCCTCCCCTCCAAAACCCCTAACCAAACAAAGGCGACGTAAAAATAATGATACATATGTCCTTTTTGGTAATCTCGCTTGAGACGGGGTAATTAGAAGGTTGGCGGGGTGCATTTAGTACCACTCGATCAAATTCAATTTATATTCCCCGAACAAACAGAAAACAGTTCGAACATTCGAATTTAGGGTTCTTTCAGACCTCTTTCGATACCGAATTTTTAAAAAGATTTAAATCAAGAAAGCAAATCCGAATAATCAAACTCGCAAAAGATTCGAATTTCAAGCCGTTTCAAAGGTATGAGAATTATACTCCTAATTTTCGTTATTGTTTCAGTCATTTTACTCCCGTTTTGTACATTTCAGTTTTGTTGAATTTTTGCTTTCTAGGCTCGAATGATTTGAATTTGAACACCTTCGATACAAGTGAGTCTGCAATTAGTTTATTCGTTAACGTGAATGCGTAATTAAGTTATTTTTGTGATAATTCTTGATACTAAATTAGCCTAATATGATAGCTTTACCTGTTTTTGAATTTAGGTGTACAGAGCAGCTATTGCTTGTTGCCGCTAGAAAGCGATTTACAATACATAGTGTAATATCTAATTGTCTGGTTAATCGAGTTAATGATACTTGCTAGTATCGTGGAGTGTCTATGAAATTGCATGAACTGGAACGAGGAAAGTGTGATATTATACATGGTTTCAGCAAATTTGAACAATTGCTTGAAACGTTTGATTTTTGGTATTTCAATTATTTCTTTGCGATTTTGAAAGTTAGCTAGGATGTAAAGTTTACTTATTTTGTTTGTGGTAAGTGGTAGCCTTATAGTTTCTGATGTGTATATATGATGCTGATGACTCCATGTTTCAATCTAGAAAATTGCAAAAGTGACCTGGATTTATGTTTGTGAATGTTGGTTTTGTTCATTTAACAGGATCTTCTGAAAGATATTTGTCCACTTTGCGCAATTCAAATAAACATATTGGATCGATCATTCAGAAGCATGAAGTTCTTAGAATACACTCCTCTAGACCGGTAATTTTTTTCTTTTAGTTTTGATAAATTGACTTCCTTCTGCTTGATCCTTAGGTTTTTATTATTGGTACTCTATTACTATATAAATCATTCCTTGGATAATTTGAATTAAACTGTACTGTGACCTTATTTTTCCAGCATAAATGATTTCTTGGATCATTTGAATCTGGGAGAACGTACCATCAAAGGATGCTTTGAAGCGTACTCTTGTAAGTGGAATTTGATCTGAAAATGTGTTTGGCTTTATTGAAGATAGACTTAGTTTCTTTCTTGTTTCTTATAGGCAAACATACTGGAACTGATAAAAGACTGTCTCTCATCTTGGAGCATGAGGTAACTAAGAGAGTAACTATGCATGCGTTTTAAAATAAATGTTAGTTGCTATTCTGTTCTATTGCTCCACTATTTTCTCCCATTACTTTTTTTTTTTTGCACAGCTATAACTTCAGCCAGTTTAGTTGTTATAGTGAGAGTATGAGAACCCAATAATAGCCCTCCCTCTAGAGGGAGCCATGAATATGTTCTTTTGCTCATTGCTTCAGTTTGAAAACTATGTGGAGCGTATATCGCACAAGTATCTTAAAAAATGAAAAGAAGATATTGCATAATATAATTCTTTGTTTTAAATGTTTATGTTTTAATACTTTGTATATTCCCTTTATTCATATTTTGTTTCTGGACTGTTCCTTTTCACGTCAGATCCTCGATTATCTTGGGAAATCATCAGATACCGACTCCTCCTCACCAGCTGAATTGTTATTGAGCAGATCTAGGTGATGCGTGTTATCAATATAGGTTTATGAGTGGATTGTCTGTATGAATATTAACTGATTTCTCTTTATGCTCATTCCAGCCGAAAGGCATTGATATACCTGGTTCTTACACTCTATCATATGTATCCGGACTATGACTTCAGGTATCTACATATGTTAACATAGCAAAACTATTTTGATTCGATTTATTTATTTATTTATTTTTCACATGGAGCTTAAAAGGAGGATTATGGGTAATGCCACTGTCAGCTTATTGGGCGACATGGCAACCCACTATATAATCCTCTTTTAATTGCAGTGGGAGTGTTGTCAAAAGGTTTGACAGACAGTTTGTAAAACTGTTGCTCTAGGAGCTGAGAGTTCAAGTCTCTCCATTTCCCAAATCTGATTCCGGCCTTTTGTCTGGTTGGATTTCGTCAGGTTCTGCTCGTATTAGTATTATGATTATACTCACGTTAGCATTATGAATTGCATCTGCTTATGTACTAATATGTGTGGGTTATATTGTTATTTCCTTATACTGTACAATTCTTTGCGTTTTTGTGGTTTCTAGTGCTGTGAAAGCACACCAATTCTTCACAGAGGGAAGCTGGATCAATTTTAAGCAGATCTTTGAGACCTACATGTTTGAAGCTTCAAAGGTATTAATATAATTAGGCTTTTGGTTGTCTGAACCTGTTGATTGGAAGGACTAAGAGGTGGATGCATGTGGGAGAAAAAAATTCATCTCCTTGCATGATATGAATTACATTTGCTGCAGCTGTACTCTTTGTCCCACAATGCTTCCTCTCTGTTTCATCCCCTTTTTATATGTAAAGGTCTCACAATTTAATAGAGAATGTGGCTGAGTAGTAATTTTATCTGTTCTGTGTATGAGTAGTGTTTGACTGAAGATGAAGAATCTATACATTGAGGCGTTTTGTCTGCTATCTATCTAAATGGAATGATATTTGGTACTATTTGCTGATAATTATATCAGTTGGAAAAAAGAAACTACTCTTTTCATACTGGGCCATCATATATGATTCTGTTATGGTTGTGGTGGGGCATGATTTGCTGTCAAACTATTCAGTTGTAATGCCCTAATAAACAGTTTTCGTTTTATGATACACACCTCTTTGAGCTTTCCATTATGGTTTCTTCCTTTATACAATTCTGTAGGAATGGAGTGAGACATATGGAGGCAGTTCCCTGCTGGAAACATTTTACAAGGCTTTGGATGAGGTGAGTTTTACTTCTAGAAATTGAATGAAAGTTGATCCCAGAGATGTTTTTCTGATATCTAGTGTTTCTCAGGTTGTGAAGTTACCTGAGTGTGAAATTTACAGTTACAATCCGGACTCTGATTCAGACCCATTTCTTGAGAAAGGGGCAATGTAAGTTTTTTGCATTATTGTTAAACATCACATAAAGTTATCTGCTTTTTTATAACTTCGTGTCCTCTTTTTTTATCAGATGGTCCTTCAATTTCCTCTTCTATAACCGAAAACTAAAGCGTGTCGTGAGTTTCCAGTTTTCTTGCTTAAGGTGGGGAGAATGTTTTATCTCCTTGAATATTATTACAGCATTTACAAAAACTGACATGAATAATTATTGGTCTCATAATTGATTCGTCTCTCCAGTAATTTGGTGGCTGAGGGATTTCTGGACAATGACTCAACTTACGAGGACGATGGAGAAATATTTGATGACATGGACATGTGAATACTAACAAAACTCATGCTGTTAGGACGATGTTTATATGTCACGACTCTTGACTTCCACGTGTAAGTTATATATATATATATATAGTACTTGTAGTAAGGTGTAGGATTAGCTTCTGTGCTCTCCTGTGCATATGCTAGTAGTCCTAGTTAGTAATGATGCTGTCTATAATAAGAATGTTATAAGTCTCTGTGTGTATCTTGTACACAACCTTAGGCACAAACAAAATGAATGATCACTGATTTTGCATGTCATTGATCCAATGATGGATGTGGATGCCATTGTGTCAACTTGTGATATGATGTCATTGGGTGAGTTTGAGAGAGGTGCTTGATTAATACTTTTGAATTTATTATTAAGAGATTTTAAATTCTTTTAATTTGAAAATACTTACTTTCAATATGATTTTGAATAATACTCACAAGACACACTCAAAGTACAATTTATTGGATGTCAACAATTTGATTTTTATTTATTTTAATTTAAAAGTTATTTTCTCAAAATAAATTTATAAATTTATTCTCAAAATAAAGTTATGATTTTAAGCACTCTCCCAAACAAGTTCTAAGTTCTGATCCAGTCTATCAAATAATCAAATTCTAAAAAACTATTTTGATTTTGAATATTTACATTGGATTGACTTTAATAAAAATTAGATCTTGATGTCTGGATTTAAATTAAAAAAGTCCATCTTTTACTAATATATGTTAAGTATGTGTATGTGTAATTAACTAGTTATATACCTTTGCACTTAATTAGATTGAATTCTATAAGACATTAATTAAATTATCTTTCAACATTTTAAACAAATCATCATTTTCTTATCTATTTGGACTCTACTACAGACTACAGTTACTTGGCCGCATGATTGAAGATCCCTTTAAATTATTGTTATTAATTTCTAATCCACCAACTTTATCTGCCTAACTACATAACTAAAAAGAACCTTGTAATTAATACACTTGTTCATTTGTCCCATGACAAATAACTTAAAAGTACAAATCTATACAATTGATTATGTTACATGTGTACTTCAATCACTTCCCAACCCTTTAATCTAATGGTGAAAATGTGACTACATGGCTTTTTGAATAGACTAGATTAATTAAATGACATGTGGACTAATTGTATTTGTACTGTCTATTGAGCATAGATACATACATTTCTTTCTTTGTTCTTTTCTTTTGAATCATTTAGGAGAAAAACCAAAAGTACTCTCAAAACTTATTTTAATAGATTTAGATTATTCAAATTTCTCTCTTTTTCAATTGAGTGCCTATTAATCTCACTGCACAAAGACCTTATTTCTACATATATAAAATTCAATTTAATTTCTTTAATCACACCTCACTCATCTCTTTGGTTTGATCAAGACTAACACTAATGCTATAAGAATTTTCCTAACATGCATATTGTGATTTGATTTGGATGAGATGATAAAAATTGTGTTTAGGTCAAAATATAATTATTATTTTTTTAAGTGTTTAATTAATGATGGAAAAAAAAATTGTAATTACTGATCATAATTTTTTTAAAAAACTAAATTTTACAAAATCTAAAAATTTTAATTTTTATCAACCACCAAAAATATTAGAAAAACATATTATAATATTTTTTTATAAAATAAAACCAAATTATATAACGTCATTTATGAACCATCATTTATTCATCACAACATCAAATAATATTTCCTATATTTTAGCCAAGGATAAAGACAGAGAAAGTAATTGATTCATTCAATTAACATGGACAGTGCCAATTCGACCTCTTTTAATAATGTTGTTTTGTTACCAAATCACAAAGTCTTATTCTGAGTGAGATTCATTAACTTAACAATTTCCCTTGTAATGCCACCTATTCTTTAATATTGTAACATGTTGACTATTCTGTGTGAATTTGATTTTTTTTATTACAGAAGTACGGCTTACTAAGCAACTCAAATGACTTGTTTATATTATCGAATTTTCCAGAACAGAGAGTGTCTTTTCTCCAAGGAATTGGTCAGAACAAGTCGAGATTTGTTAATTAAAATCCCTTTTTAATTGTGAATTTGAAATAATCATATAGTTTTTGAATTAGAATGGAAATCATCTCGAATTTCAGACCAAGCAGTTCAAGATCCCAAATTTTAATTAAGATTCGGGATTTTTTAGATAAAAATGAGGATTCGGAATTTAAAAAATCATCTTAAATCAAGTCCCGACTTTTTATTCGGGGAGAAAATTCTTTACATATCATATATCTAATGATACAATATCTCGTATTCTGATTAAGATTCAGGATTTTATGTCATTTCTAATATTTTCTTCTCTTTTTTTTGGCTTATTGTTTTTATGAGGAATAAAATTGAGTTAGATTAATCCAATTAAAATAAATCCGACCGAAATAAGATAACGAAATGGACCTGAACTTGAATGGTCTATCCATGACTAAAATGAAATTTACGTGAAATTAAATAGAGGTCTAACCGACTAATATGATATTATCTTTGAATTTATTAACAGTCTGGAATAGTTTGACGACAGATTTTTTACGAGATATATATATATATATACACAAAATTAAAGATGATTGATAAGGAGACATGCATTTATCAAACGCCACTTACGTCTAAACACATGCAATCTTTAGTTAATTTGTTGATTTATGGATGACCCTACTCTACATCTATAAAAATAAAATAACCTCATAGCCCTAAATCCTCTCAAAGTTTGTCACATCTGCAAATAGGTGTGGCCCTGAAACAGTTCATATATACAGTCCAGTTGGGATCCTTAAATTTGAACTAAAATTATGGACCCCAAATTTAAGAAAAATTAATATATATTATAATAAAAAAAAAACAAATTCGTCTAACATCCCAAAACTCAGGGCTGCCCTGCCCTGCCCTGCCCTGCAAAGTAGGTTAATGTTTGTTTTTTTTTGCCATGCGAAAGAGAGTTTTAATTAGCAATCAGACTGTGGACAAGTGTTGGTGGGTTGCTTGTGAAAATGGAGAATCGAAGACATATATGCTTTAGGCTTTTATTAACATTTGTCATTTGTGCATGGTAACCCGTCCTCTTGAGGCTATTCCCTTTTTTATTTTATTTTTTAATAAAAATAAAAAAAGGACTGACAGAAACCTTGCTTGCTAGCTACATAAATACCCAACAACTTGTTAAAAAGCCAAGTGTATGTATAAATATAATATATAGTTCTGCAGGATATTGTTGTTAATATATATATATATATATATATATATAGTGGAGCAAGTTCATCAAATTAATTTGCTTGCAAGATGGATTCCTCTTTAGCAGCTGGTTTCTGTAGCTTTTGTTCATGTGATGTAAAGCAAAATAAGAAGAAACTTAAGTTTCCCCAAGTGAGATCATCTCAAAGCTTCAGAGATGAAGGTATATGTATATATATATCATTTATATACAAGAAGAAGATATATGCGTTAGTTAGGGCTTTTATGTTTCTTTCTCAACACATACACACAAATATATTCTTTTTGGAGACTAGTGTTTGTTCTACGGATCAACCCGAAAGTTAATTATGAGAATAACTCCTATAAGTTAATAGAACTAGCTAGGCCCGAAGGCGATAAGAACAAAACTCAATCTAAGATTGATAGAATCATATTCAAAAGACATGAGAATAAGACTCGTATGGTAATATATAGAATCAGACATGGAATAATTATAGGAATATTGTTTATTTGTTTACACCACTTAGAAAAAAATCGAATAGGGGTGTCTTGAAACATATATATTTTCTCAATGATTTAATGTGGCAAGCTGTTTTGATTTTTGATATATGTGTAGGGAAGAGAGCAGATATTGTGGAAGCAAATATGAGTACATTAAGAAAGAGAATAGAGGAAATGAAGAAGAAAGAGAATAATAATAACAAGCAGTACTTTACTTGCAGACTTGAAAATGGGTGGAATTATAAACGTGGTTATGATGATGATCATAATCATAAGAGAGCTCATGATATATTATTGTATGGATCAATACAGATGATTAGTTTTGTTGGTGGTGCCATTGGCTTGGTTTTTCTCACTGGCTCTCTTTGCATCCTCCTCTTCTCATTTCTACTTAATTTGACTAACTGAAGTTAATTAACTTCTTTTTTTTGCTTAATTTTCAAGAAATCTCGTGCGTTAGTCCAATCTTATATATCTCTCAATATTTTAGTTTAATGTTTTGTATTTTTTGATGATGTAATATTCAAGATTCTTTAATATTTTTTTCTCCTTCTATATGATCTCATCTTTTTAGTCCTTTTCATATTAAATCTCAAATAAATGGTCATCATATTCTGTGTTAATAAGATGTAACATCTTAGAGTTTAAATCTGAATGAGTTAACGACAATAAATGATTAATAAAAGAAATGAGCATGTATTGACTTACTAAACCGAAACCGAAAATGAAAAGTAATTTCGATCGACACATCTAGCTATTATGAAAAAAAAAGTAATTTAATAAATCCTGACTAAGAATGTAATGTCAGTACTAATCAATAACGAAAAATAAAACGAGAGAGCCATGAACCATGATAAAGAAAAAATAAATTAATTTTCTGGTAAAATTAATTTTAATAACATTTATATAATATATAATAGGAACTTTTTTTTTTTCAATTTGAAATGTAAAGAGAACAAACATTATCTTATTTTTGGAGAAAAACAATATGTACACTAAGCAATTTATTGTTATATCATGAAAAAATTATCATATTTCAAAATCGAGAATAAAAAACTCAAACCGTCTTTAAAAGTAGCATAAATCAATACAACTATTTTTGAATAATTTGGAGTTGGAGTCACGCTTTTTTTTCGCACTATTATGAATGAATACAAAATTATTGAGAAAAATTGGATATAATTATTAATTAATCCTAAAATAAAGATTGATGTATCATATTTTATGATACAACTTTTTAACACACCTATGTGTGTAAAAGATTGCATTTTGACATCATTCTTATGGAATTTTTCAAAACAAATAAGCCAACTTGACCTCCAAATGTCCAAGCCCAAAACATTGGGGGGTACATAACCTACAACAATTGGAGTAACCCTAAATGCATCCCTTATATTTCTCAATACACCAATTTTCAAAGAAGCATATAATAACTTTCTTCTTCATACTTTGAACAACTTGTAAAAATTGTTAGAATTAATATGGAAAATTTATACCAAAAACAAAAGAGCTAGAATTACATAAACAACTTTTGACCTTATGAAAAATTATACAACAAAGGGAAATTAAATAGCAAACTAATCAATTAATCTATTGTCATAACATGCAAACATTTCAAATTAATTTGTTGTATATATTATAATCACATAATTAGAGTGATTAAGAACAAGCTCCCCAAAACACTACCAACAAATTATAGAAAAAGCATCACCTAGAACTGACCGGCTCTTCCTTTATAGTCTCCAACAATGGCTTCCTTGACCTACAAGAAACTACCCTATACTTAAACTCCGGCACCGGGAAAAAACCCTTATCAACATCATCTTCACCACCACCACCGTCCAATATTTCCACCTTCTCACTGGCGGCGGCGCCAGATTCCGATGAGACACTCACAACTTTGGCGCCGGATATTCTCTTAGCAGCAGAGTTTGCAGACAAGAAAAGTGAAGCCATGTCAGCTGCAGTGACCATAGAATTAACCCTTTTCATCGGAAACATGACGTAAACGTGGCCAAACTCGAGCTCCTCGTCGGCAGTCAGAGGGGAGAATCTCTTACCGATGTGGAGAGACTTGGCGTTGGTTAAGAAGAAGTTAGGGCAGTCGAGCATCAGCTCTGCGGCTCTGACAAGTTCTCCTCGGAACTGCCTTATCTCGCCGCCGGGAAGAATGACTCTGGCCGCTGCTTTGGGGCTCTTCATTATCGTCAACGGAGTTGGTAACGTACACGATACGTAATTGCCCATGTTGAAAATTAATATTAAGAATCTGAACACCAAATGGGTAGTTACGTTCCTCTAAATCAAATTGTTGTAATGGGAAAATTCTTCAAGGAATGCTGGGGATGTTAGGGTTTTTATATATGAATGTAAAACGGGGGGTCAAAGTCAAATTGTAGGCATAATATTTTTGACGAGTTTTTTTTAACTAATAATAATAATATAATAAATGAATGATCGTGGAAGTTCTGCGGAATATGAAAATGAATATAACAGGGGGATCTCTAATATTGCTAAAATTATAAATAAGAACATAGTTTACGTTTTATTTTCATACGGGTCCCTGTGTTTGGTTTTATAATTATTTATTTGCTACTATAATGAACTTTATCTAATTATCGGTTATCCGCTCCGAAATTAAACTCCTCAAATAGTATATTATATATATATATAGTGAGGTGGATACCATCAATTTAATAAGTTAATAACGTAATTGAGAAATAGAGAAAATATTTATTTTAATATAGTATTGTTTATTTTTTTGTGTATTAAAATCTATATTTTTTTTTTAATTTGATCATCAATTTATTAAGTTAAAGATATTATTATCGGAACATCATTATATATATAACACTTTTATCTAATATAGAACTCTCTCATTTTATAAAATACGAACTCTCTTTAAAATGATAAAAAAAAATAAGCTCAAATACACTAAAATGTTAAAACACACACATTTTTTTATGTGTTTTTTTAATCTTTTAGAGAGGGTTTGTATTTTATAAAATGCAGTTGTTAATTTTAACTAATTTTAAGAGAATTTTCAGAATTTGCTTGCCTTATAATATGTAGAGCAAAAATTTGTTATTTAATTTTAAGAGTACTGTTAAGATTTAATTAGTTTACATATAGAATATAAATTTTTAGCTAATTTTAAGAGTTTATTATTAAGATTTGATTGCTTTAATATGGATTATTATTAATTAAGTTAGTCTCTAAATTTATAATTTTTCTCTTTCATTTAAAAGGAAAGAATGATATTCAAACGGTATGTACCTATATTAGAATCTTGATTTATAATCTACTGTTATAAATATTTATCGAACGCTTTAGAGCTACAGTCGCCCAACAACAATACCAAACACACCCTTATTTAACTTCATTTTTAAATCTAATAGGATCTTTTTTTTTATATTTTTTTTTGGATCATTACACTCATTTTAACTTTAGTGTTTAGGATTTAAACAGATAACGACTTATTTTTATTTTAAAAACTTGACGCATCTCCAAAATAAAACTTTATTTTAGAATTCGTTTAAAGTCTGTTAAAAAAATAAATCAATAATCCAATGTTGATAAGAATAGTTATGTATAGAAAACTATTTAAGTCGTTTATTTTATTAGCAGACTTTCAGAGGATGTCATAAAATTTGACTGTACTGTATTGACTTGTATAGAAGAAAAACTGTAAACTATGACCTTTAATGGGATTGTACCAAACTATAGGGACCAATAAAATTTTAATTATTAAAAGAAGAAGACGCACACGCGCTAGGCTTTTACATAGAAAAGTGAAGGAAGGTGTTACGCACACGCCATTCACAAATATGTTTTTAAGTTCAGGCCTTTTGTTTGCTATAAATGCTTGTGGGTCCCACAAAACCAAATTAAACCAATTGCCCAATTTGACATGTGTTAATTTCACGGACGACTCGCTGTCTTGCTGGCAGATTGCAAGTGTGAGTTGGCGTTTTTTTTTGGTCGTGTATGGGAGTATTTATTCGCTGTTAATAAATTAATAAATGATATATATGATTTAATATTGTTGAAAATTCTCTAATTATAATATTTGGATGGAGGAGGGACATGTCCCTTGGATGGTACCCCAATGAGATATGTCCTCCCAATTTAGGAAAACACTCCAAATGGTGCATGGATGGGGTATAACCCTTAGGAGGGTTACACCTCAAATCAATTCCATGTATATTTAAAGGGCTTTGGAGGTTCATTCTAAAGATCCAGAGAATTCATAAGTCTTTTTTACATCTTTGTGTTTTAGAGTCAGAGAGAGAAATCCACCATTGTCTTAGTTCGAGATCTTGTTAAGGAGTGCCTCTTGAACAAGAGGAATCCGGGTTATCCTATGAGAACATTAACCACAAAATTCGTAGAGCACCGAGACGGGGCTGATAAGTTCTTAAGGACAGAGATATATCTCGACATGGACCAAGTTTTAATCATCTTCAACTTTTTCAGGTTTTTCTAAGTTTCAATCAATTGCATATTTATTTTTCAATTTCTTTAAATTATGCATGTTAAAAGTGATTTACAACACATATTATTCCAACAATCTTAAGAACTTATCATATTGTGTGGTAAAAATTGTGCATGATTCACGTACATTTGTTTGTAATAATAGTTTACAGCTAAAGTAACTAATAAATATATATATATATATATATTAGAAACTGATGGGACATTACAGGAAGTAGAGATAATGAATTAAAGTCAAAAGGAAAAAAAATTAAAAGGGAAATTACAAGACATAAATTTGTCTTTTATGATGATGCATGCACAACTTGCAACAAAATTGTTTAAACTTGGTTATACGCCACTGTGACTTTTCAACATAATTTGTTGATTGATTGCGTGATCATCATTGATATTTTTTTGTATTGGCTGACGGTTATAATGATGAAACATCATATGGAAAAAAAAAAAAAAAAATCATTGCTTCAATTTTGATTCAGTACATCGGTTCGAAATTGAACATTCAATTTCCATAATCACGTGAAAGTTGCTATTTGTTTTATGTTATTGTCGTAATAATTACTTATTATTAATTCTCATGTGTTTTATAAATATGTAGAGAAATCGAAAAAAAAAATTTGAAGAAAATGAAGTGACTGACAAGTCCAATTCATAGACCCGGCCAAGGTTCCGGTTCGGAACTGGAACCGAACCGGTTGGAACCGGCGGTTCTGGTTCGGACGGTTCCAAGCGGAACCGAACGGTTCCGGTTGGAACCGTAGGGTAACAGGAACCCTACGCCACCAACGGCTAGTAGCCGTTGGGGCAAATAAAAGAAAAAAAAAATAAATAAATAAAAAAATATATTTATTATATAAAATATAAATTACTAATGTACCCCTAATAACGGTAATAAAACGGTTATATTTAGGGGCATTTTTTGTATCAAAAAAATTCTATAAATAGGATTCATTTTTCATAATTTCATCACACCAAATTCTCAACTCTCTCATTTTCTATAATTCTCTTATTCTGAATTTACTTCAATACAATTCTCTTATAATCTTATATTCTTATTCTCAATCTCAATTCATTTAGTTGTTATTTTGTTATCATTCGCATCGCAATTATTCAATTTTCTTATTTTTCTTCCTAATTTCTCAAACGAAAAATGGCAAGCTCATCTGAGAACATTATGTCAAATATGCCAACCCAAGATAGCGGCCCTAGTGTCAGTGCACAATCACGGAGAAGAGAAGTTAAGGCTCGGTCCTCGGATATTTTCAAAATTCATTTTACTTTGGAACGCCTAGAAGATGGTTCACAACGAGCAATTTGCAACTATTGTGGGGTTATCTATAAATTTTCTGGTGGATACGGGAATATGATCAAGCACATGGAAAAACATCATCCGGTTGAATTTGGCATTGATACGACGCAGACTCAAATGGCCAGGTACGCATCATCTAGTAGATGTACGAGTAGTGTAGATTTATTTAAATATTCTGATGCAAAAAATAGATAAGAATTTGCGAAATTAACTTGTATGTCACATCTTTCTTTAAGCTTTGGTGAAAAACTTCATTTTACTAATTACGTGCATAATGCTTTAAACCCTGCTGCATGTAGAATGACTCGAAACACAACAAAACGTCATATTTTCAATAAAACGGTTATATTTAGGGGCATTTTTGGTATCAAAAAAATTATAAAACTCTATAAATATGATTCATTTTTCATTATTTCAACACACCAAATTCTCAACTCTCTCATTTCCTATAATTCTCTTATTCGAAACACAACAAAACGTCATATTTTTAAATTATATAAAGATGGTAAAATTATTTTAAATGAAATATTTAAAGAGATGAAAGATCGTATTTCTATATGTTCTGATATTTGGAGTGACCATTGGCAAACACACTCATACATGGGTGTGACTTGTCATTGGATTGATGCATCATTTACCATGCAAAAAAGACTTATTACATTTAGAGTTTTTGATGACCCACATACTGCACATAATATTTATAGAATGATGAATGTAATTTTTGATGAATATGATTTAGTAGAAAAAAATTTTAACAATTAGATTTGATAATGCATCTGCAAATACTGCATCCATTCATGATTTCAAATCCTTATGTGAACCAAATTTAGGGGGTCGATTTTTTCATATTCGTTGTACATGTCATGTCCTTAACTTATGTGTTCAAGACAGACTAAAATTATTATCACCTTTCCTTGATCCAATTAAAACGGCACTTAACTGTATTTGGTCATATTCTCAAGTTAGGAGAGAATGGACCAAGTTTTGTAAAATAAATGGTATTAAACCGATTAAATTTTCAAGAGATGTTCCAACACGTTTGAATTCTACTTATTTTCTTTTATGTCAAGCATTTCAATACAAAGATGCATTATGTAGTTTTTTTCTCAACATGTTCAAAATATCACACTTTATCCTAGTCAATGGGATATTTGTGAATTTTTTTTAGATATTTTAAGAGTTTTTAATGATACTACTTTAGTTTTTAGCGGTGTTTATTATCCTACAACACATTTATTTCTTTTTGAGAGTTTGAATATTGTTGGCACTCTCGATGAACATGTTGACAGTGACGACCCTAATGATATTGTTTTTCTCGAAGCCATTACTGCTATGAAGGTAAAATGGTTGAATTATTTTAGAGAAATTCCTTTACTTTATCT
Source organism: Zanthoxylum bungeanum (assembly GCA_019454045.1). Classification (NCBI taxonomy): domain Eukaryota; kingdom Viridiplantae; phylum Streptophyta; class Magnoliopsida; order Sapindales; family Rutaceae; genus Zanthoxylum; species Zanthoxylum bungeanum. The sequence continues at coordinate 758 of SKCR01005997.1, read as the reverse complement.
TATTGCTGCTGTTTTTGATCCTAGATTTAAATTAGAAGGTTTGAATGGTGGTTTACAAGCTTACTATGGTTATTTAGGAATATTAGATGATGTTGATATTACGAGCATAATGACGAAATTAAGAAGTGATTTAATTAATTTTTTTAATGATTATATTGTAAGATATAACTTAGGAACATTAGGTCAATCTAGTAGTAGCGAACCGGTAATTCAAACAAGACTTAGCGTAGGGGATCGTTGGTTATTGCAACGAAATAAAAAATCTAGGGATACGACAACAACTAATAACCCTGAATTAGATATTATTTATCTACAAATTTTGAGTTTTCTAATGAAAGTTTATGCAGTAAAAATTTTAAAATCCTTGAATGGTGGAACCGGCATCAAAATATATATCATGTTTGATCTATTATTGCTAAAGAGATCTTGGCAGCACCTATTTCCACCGTTGCGGTTGAGCAAGCCTTCAACTTGGGAGGTAATATATTGGAAGCTAGACGATCTTCATTACATCCAAGCACTCTAGAAACAACAGCTTGTGTGGATGATTGGACTCGAACTGATCTGAGACAACAAGAAGATGCCCCTGATGATTTTGAAGATTTGTTCGATAATGCTTCTGCAACAAGTGCAAGCGGAACCGGAGCCGAATGATCAACTGATAATGATGATTGATAATTGTAAAATTATAATTTACAAAGGGGATATGTCTAAAACTTGTAATGGAACTATGTGAGCTTTGATTCCTCTCACTCTTG
>SKCR01005996.1:0-79479 GCA_019454045.1 Zanthoxylum bungeanum | reverse complement strand
ACATTATAGAAACCAACACAAAGTGTGGGATGATTCGGCAAGAGGAGGAAAAGAAAAGTGGAAAGCTCCAAGCTTTGTATATTCCAAGCTCTTTGATGTTTCCCTATCACCTCCTTTGATCCTTCAATGTGCTAGCAAATGGAGAAAAGAAAATCAAATCTTCTTCTTCTTCCTTTGGAGTTCACGGCATTGTGAGAGAGAGAGGAGAGTTTTTGTGTAATGATTTTTGTTACCAAAAATCAATTTATATTTATGTCATAATATTTATTAAATTAATAATAAATTATGACACAAACCATGCAATGGCTTAGAGTGTCAAACACTCAAACTCCATGCATAACCATTGAGTGTATTGTACACTATCACCATGCAATGCATTAACCATTAAATAATGCATATATTGACATGTGTCATGTGGGCCCCACACGTTTCCAAATGAAAGTGGGCCCACGTGCACTCACGCGTTCGGGTTCGATATTTCCGAAATACCGAACTTACGTCGCGACGTTAATTAAATCGAATTTAAATAAATAATTGCGCCTGGCGAAATTATTATTTACGTCGCTAACGAATTAATTCTAAATAACTCGTATGCCCGAATTAAAATCTAATTTTAATTTCGCGTCGAAATCGAATTCCGATTATTATATCGAAATATAATAATTTTATCGATTAATTCTAAATTAATCGTTCTCTCTCTAAACAAGGCACTTTATCCAAGATAAAGTTTCTCCGCAATTAATCCAAGATTAATTAAGTCCGAATCAAATATCATAGGTGAATCTTCAGGAAGCGACCCAAGAGATCTCCGGATATGTTGGCAGTAAATACTGTCGTCGGATAATCCGAACACGTACGTACCTCGTACTACGTTCTTACCGATTCACAAGACAAGGTTGGCTTCTAGCAAAGCGCCATGCCTACCCAATTCTCCAGAAATATTCTTATAGGAATATAAGATCTATATCAAGCGTAGTATACCGTAGTATTGCGTACATCGATCCAGTATCGGATGATCACATGTTAGGCTGGGGCTGCTGGAGATGTGTCTGCCCCGTACGAAACATATATCGGACATCAAGCAACTAGTCTCTTTAAATCGGACAATCCTGACCTGGTCATATTGTCCCGACGGTTGCAACCTTTTATAGAGAACTAGTTCTGTGTCCTGCGTGATCATCACCTCCATATGTCTGAAGTGATACTTCCATCTCGACATCACATCCAGTACACTACGATTCTCGATAAACCCAGAAGAGGTGTACACAGAACCGGTTAAGGTCCCCAACCACCAAAACCAAAGTTTACCGATTGTCGCAAGTACTAGCGATGTAAGTCTCAGGTTAAGACCATATACACCTACCCTGATGCGGCTCCCATAGACACGCAGACATACTACCAATGGGATCGCGGGGTCTATCCAGAGCGAAGCTGTTTTCCGTACCATCGGTAAAACACAACCTCCTATCGCACTTGCATAAGTATCCAATACTTAAATATATGAGAACTATGCCGTTGTGCCCTCACAATGTGCACAGCGCAATACTAGTCTATTCCGCATTATCGATGTCCGATCTCGATAATACTCCGACTAGGGATATTTAATGATTAAACCTTTATGGATTGATACTGTCTCATATCATCTCAATCCGGTATTAATCATATGGACTTTCGCCATTTATATATCAAAGTAAATAATATTACAAAACGGCAAAAGGCAATTTCATTATCACATAGTTAATTTTGTACAATAATACAATATCATTTACAAACAGTGACGCTATGGGACATAATGTCTAACAATAAAATCATGCTCAAATACAATTTACCCAATTTTAACACTAATATATTTTCATGCTCAACCTTGCTCTGATACCATTGTTGGAATTTGCTAAGCATCCCAAGATCATTATCAAGCAATGAAAATAACATGTGAATACATCAAGGAGGTGCGGAATACTCACAATGATCGGTTGAGGCGATGCGGTGAAGAACAAAATCATTTTATCCCTCCAAGAGTGCTCGGCAAACTCACTGGTTTTGCTGCTAGTTGTCTCGGCAGTGAGCTGAAATTTTTGCCTCCATTTTCGATCCAAGCTCCAAGCTTTTGGGTGGTTGTTCCATGCTCACGAAGTTAGTTCCCTATCACATTTGTATGTACTCATTTGTGTGTGCTAGCACTTAGTGATTTTGCCACAAATCACCATGGCTTCACCTCTTTATTCTCGGCATTTCTGGACTGAAAACAGAAGAGAAACAGCCTTTGTGGGCGTGAGAGATGAAGAAGATAGTGTGTTGGTGTTTGGCTCCAAAAACCGTGAACCATAGAGAGAGAATGGAAGTTGTGTATTTAATAATTGATTTCCAAAATCAATTAAACTATACCAAACATATAATAATAATATATGTCAATGAAGCTTTCAAAAAATCTTTCCAACCACTTCCATCAAGTAACATCACTCAATCAATCAAGTGACAAGTTGTCACATCACTCAAAGTGACTAATGATTTGACGCTTGATATGACTTGCGTGCCGCACTCGAATTCGAATGAGAATGCGCTCCCAAAACTCACGGGCTCGGGTTCGCTAATTCCAAATTAACGAATTTTTCGTTGCGACGTAATTAAAGGATTATGCCTAGCGAAATCACTATTCATATCGCTAACAAATTAATTCTAATTTAACTCATTCGCCCGAATTAAAATCCAATTTCAATTCCTCGTCGAAATCCAATTTCGTATAATATATCGAATATATTATTTTATCGATTAATTCCAAATTAATCGTTCTCTCTTTTAATAATATATTTATCCCAGATAAAATATCTCCGCAATTAATCCCAGATTAATTTTCACTCCCATCTAATTAATCCCAGGTTAATAAAGTGCGAGTCATACATCATCGGTGAATCTTCGGGAAGCGACCCATGAGATCCCCGGATATGTTGGCAGTAAATTCGGTCGTCGGACTATCCGAACACGTAAGTACCTAGTACTACGTTTGTACTGATTTACAAGACAAGGTTGGTTTCTAGCAAAGCGCCATGCCTACCCAATTCTCCAGAAATATGCTTACAGGAATAATCGATCTATATCAGGCGTAGTATACGTAGTATTGCGTATTTCAATCCAGTATCGGATTTCACGTGCTAGGCCTGGGGCTGGAATTGTGTCTGCCCCGTACGAAGCACATGTCGGATGTCTGGTAACTAGTCTCTATAATCGGATAAACATGACCTTGTCATTTTATCCCGATGACTGCAGTACATAAGAGAACCAGTACCGTATCCTACGTGACTATAATCTCCATATAAATTGTTGGATAGTTATGACCCATAGCGTCACTATTTGTACAGATCATGGTGTTGTTGTACAAATTAACTATGTGACAAGGAGATTGCACTCTTATCATTTATTATTAGATCACCTAGATGTATAAATGATAGGAGGTCTCTATGATTAGTTCCTGGATTGAGATGATATGAGACAGTATCAGTCCACAAAGGATTAATCATTAAATATCCATAGTCGTAGTATTATCGAGACTGGACATCGATAATGCGGAATAGACTAGTATTACACTTGTGCGTGTTATGTGAGATCATAACGGCATATTTCTCATATATTTGGGTATATGATACTCATGCAAGTGTAATAGGAGGTTGTGTTTTACCGATGGTACGGAAAACAGCTTCGCTCTGGATAGACCCCTCGGAATTCCATTGGTGGTATGACTATGTGTCTATGGAAGTCCGAAATCAGGGTAGGTGTATTTGGTCTTAACCTGAGACTTGCACCGCTAATGCTTGCGACAATCGATATGCTTTAGTTTTGGTCGTCCAGGGCTTTAACCAGTTCTGTGTACGCCTCTACTGGGTATATTGAGAATCGTAGTGTATTGGGTGTGATGTCAAGATGGAAGTATCACTCCAGTCATAGTGGAGATGATGTCACGTAGGATACGGTACTAGTGCTCTTAAGTACTGCAGTCATCGGGATGTTATGACTAGGTCATGTATATCCGATTATAGAGACTAGTTACCAGACATCCGACATGTACTTCGTACGGGGCAGACACATTCCAGCCCCAGGCCTAGCACGTGACATCCGATACTAGATCGCAATACGCAATACTATGTATACTACGCTTGACATATATTATATATTCCAGTAAGAATATTTCTGGAGAATTGGGTAGGCACGGTGCTTTGCTAGAAGCCAACCATGTCTTGTAAATTGGTAAGCACGTGGTACGAGGTAAGCACGTATTCGGATAATCCGATGACCGTATTTACTGCCAACATATCCAGGGATCTCTTGGGTCACTTCCCAAAGATTCACCGATGACAGTTGATTTAATTAGAAATAATCTGGGATTAATTAAGAGAGAGAATTAATCTGGGATTAATTAAGAGAGAGAAAATTAATCTGGGATTAATTGAGGAGGTATTATTGAATCTGGGATTAAATGTGTTCGGAGAGAGAGAGAACGCGATTAATTTGGAATTAATCGGTAAAATAAATTTATAGTTAAATTTGATTTTTCTATTTTATTTATTAATATGGGCTAAAATTAATATATCGGATATATTAATATGAATTGGATTTCATTACGAAATTAAAGTCAGACTTTAATATGAACGAACGAATTAATTTAGAATTAATTCGTAGATGACATTCGTAATATATTTGCGAGACATCATTATTTAATTAAACTAGATTTAATTATTTAGCGATGAGAATTCGTTTAATCGGATTAAATGGATCCTATCGTCCGCGGTAAATGTTCGTAGAGACATTTGAATTTTGAATTCAAATGTGGGGCCCACTTTAAATGTGGTAGTTGGGAGAGTGGTTGGCATTTATGCCATACCATCCACTTTTCAACCACCTTGGAATGGTTTTGGCAAAACCATTTACCCAACCACCTTGTTTAGGTGAAAAGGGTAAATTGGCTTTTACCAAAACCCTTCTCTCTCTCTCATTTGTGTATGCATCACACTTGACACACTTGTAACACATTTTGGAAAATGAGAAACCCTAAAATCCTCACCATGGGCGTGAGCCTCTTTCCTTCATCTCTTTGATTTTGTGGCAAAATCATCAAAGCTAGCACTTGGAGAAATCAACTAAGGTGATAGGGAAACTACTTCAAGAGTTGGAATCATCACTTAAAGCTTGGATCTTGGAGATATCTTCTCAAAATTTTAAAGCTCAAATTCGTTCATTGTAAGTATATTCCGCAACTTATTTTGAATTTATGAACACCTTTACATGCTTATTAGATCCTTGGCATGTTCTAGGAACACTAACAATGGTATCAAGAGCCAATTTTAAGCATGAAAATTTTAGGGTTCATGAGACTAAAATTTGGGGCTTTTGTGTTTTGAGCATGATTCTTTCAAATTGATGCTTTGAGCATGCTTAGAATATGATAACTTAGAGTTATGCATGATTAGATTTGAAACAAATCAAAAAAATGAATCAAAATTAATTTTTTCCTTAGTGTGGCCGAATTCACTGTACAGTGGACTGCACTGTTTTGATTTTTTTGTAACATGAAATGATGTGTTTTAAATGCATGTTTAAATGTTGATTGTTGGTTTGATTGGATTAGAATCAAAGTCAATAAAGTTTATGTTAAAATCAAAGAGCATGTTGAGAGCATGAAATGATGAATTTAGGATTCAATTTGTGTTGAGCATGAAATGATGTGTTTTGGCTTCAATTTGTGTTGAGCATGAATTGATGGATTAAGCATGATTAATTAAGTTAATTGGTATTTTGGAAATATTGAGTTTAATTAATTAATCATGGCTAATACACTTTAATTAAAATAATTGTGATATTTGGAATATTATAATTATGTTAATAAGCCTTTAATTATAAATTGGGCTAAAAGTGTGTATTTGGGCTTAATGGGCTTGGTTTAACTAAGTTTGGTTTTGGACTTTTGGATTGGATCCAATTGGACCCAAAACCAATTCCATAAAGTCCAAATATATCACTTGACCCTTTAAAGAATTTAATTGGGCCTAATGGGCCTAAATTAATTTGTTGGCAATATGGTGATTCCTATTGGGCCTTGGCATTTTGGGTTTGATCCATTATGGCCAAAGCCCATGCCTTAAGAATTAATTAAAAGCCCATTGGACTTTAATTAAAATGACATTGGATGTTATTGGGCCTTTGAGACCCATTAAGATTGGATTTGGAATCCAAGTCTTTAAGGCTTATAAGTAAGTGTATATATTTAATTTGGAATTAAATTGGAATTAGTATTGAATACAAATAAATTGGATTTAAAGTTATAGTTCAATATAATTCAAGAATACTTACTTTGAGTATTTATTCTTAAACGAGTTTGACTCACGCAAATCAAATCGTTGTTTGAACATTGGATGGTCAATAATTCAGAGATTAATTAATTGGATTAGATTGATTGAATAACATGATTTGTATTAATACATGAATGTGTTGTATGAATAATGTATATCAGATGGATATTAGAAGGGCGAGGGCAATTTGGAAATTGTAATAAATTTAGAATTTATTTAATTGGACCTGCGTGTCCAGCCTTTTATCTCTTTTCTCATTGTATTTCTCTTCTCACCAATTCCCCTCAATTTAAATGAGGTTTCTTTATTGTATTATGTAATTGGGTAGAAGTTAGAATAGTTCTAGCCGGGGAGAGGAAAGGGAGTGATTTGTTCTAGGAACAATTTGTGAGATATCCATCCGCATATCATCATTAATTTATTTATTTATACGCGTTTTATTATGTATTTAGAATGCATGTTTAAGGGTGTATGATGATGAGACCTTAACAAAGATAATAAATTGGTTGCCAATTTGTACGCGAAAAACCCTAAAAACATATTAAGCGTTTTTACTTCTGTTGAGTGATTCTTACTCAAGATCCAAAGTTGGCATTGGTTTGTTGGCCAAAGTCAAGACCTTTGTCAATTGCGGATGTGTTTGAATCATGAGAGTTTTGTTCCATATCGGTGTCTTGTCCAAGTCATGATTTGTTGGCCAAAGTCAAGATCACTTCTTGTCCATCGACATTGATTACGAAGCTTTCCATGTCACTGGGTTCCGCTTAACTGGGATCATTAAGTTTGTTGTGCCAAAGCCAAGGCTTAGTCGATTCAGAGGAAAAAGGTTAGGTAATATATTTGATATATTAGCATATATAAGATATATGTTTAGGACTTGGATGTCCACCTACTGGATCTAGGAATTGGATGGGTTCCAATTGATCTTAGAGATCTACCTAGTTAAGTATCATACAATTTGTTGGCCAAAGTCAAGATTGTGTGTTATTTAACGGGATCCTAGCCCACTAGGAAACTAGGTTCCCCGAGTACTCCATAAAGGGTTAGAGGCTCGCCGAAAAATAGTGGGAGGAAAGAATTAAATTTGCAATATTCGTTTAGATACTTGCCATACGCGCTCAATCAAATATCATTCGTCAAATAAATTAAATGTTAGTTGGACTAATATTTTATTGTTGTTTTAATTTAACAGTTAGACTGTATTCAAACTACTTCATTTATAGTTGATTATATAATTGGATTATAGTAATCAATATATATTTGAATTTTACCCTTCAATTATAGTTGATTATATAATTGGATTATAGTAATCAATATATTTGGATTTTACCAATCATTATAATGATTATATAATTGGATTATAGTAATCAATATATATTTGATTTTAACCAATAAAATTGTAATAAGTTATATAGTTAGACTATAGTAATCATTACATTAGATTGTACCTGGAATCGTTGATTAAATAGTTGGACTATTAGAATCAAGATTAAATTGAAAGATTAGTGTTTGAAACATTATCCTAGAGAAAATGTGTTTAGACGACTTTAATTTTCAAATTGGGAATAAATTTCAGGATAGTCCTGAAACTAAGAAGTTACTTTATTTGATAAAATAACATCTTAGGCCTAAGCCCAGAGTTAAGCAAATAGTAGAGCATGATCTTTGGAAGATTCATGTGATGATAACTTTAATACTTAATCCATTATGCTTGCCATAATGACTCCTTAATTTCTTAATCAGAAGTAAGGATTAGATCCTTAAAGTATGATAATGAAATTGAAGGATCTTCATAGATCTATTCTTAGATCTTAGAAGTATTGAATTGCAATAAACACTCTTTGAGAGTTAATGACTATTCTCAAGGAGACCAAAGTCAAAGTTTGCAATAAGGCAAGAAGCGCAAGACGCACCCTACTTCGATATTCTAGAAGGCCAATGCTTGGCCAAAGACTTCTGGAATATGAAAAGGGCAAAGACAAAATCATTATAATCTTCTAGGAAGATAAATGACATATCCCAAGATCTCTGCCTAACTTGTGGCAAACGGGGTCATTGAAGCATGACTGCCGTATGGACAAAGCAGACATGAAGGAATAGAAGACAGGACAAGGTTCTGACTTCAAATATGTTTGTCATAAATATGTTCACTACTAGTATTAAAATTGGATTTTAGATACTTAGTGTGATACATAAATATGCATTGGTGTGCAGAATCTGCTATGAGCAGGATACTGACTTCAATTGAGAATTAATCTGCGAATCGAAAACGGGACGAAAGTCGATGTTTCAACCGTAGATACCTAAGTTTAGGAACTACCATTTTGGGTGTGTACTTAAATTAGGAAACTGTTATAATATAACTAGTTTGACTAGAAATATTATCTCTATATCGAGTATAACTCGTTGCGAGTATACCTTTATATTCTAGAACACTAAAGTGTTTTATTATATAAAGATGATGTTGAGATAAACACATTAGATGTGAATAACAGTATTTATATTTTCAATATAAATAAATCTCAAACATATAACATGACAAACAAGTAGCTCAAATTGATTTGATCAGATGAGACTTATTTGTGGCAGTGCTGTCTAGGACACATTAAACAAGACTCGTATATCCACACTTTTGAAGAGTGGATACTAGGACGGATTTGATTCCATTCAAATGATGTCTACGAATCTAGTTTATTAGCTAAAGTACCTAAAACACCTTTACTTGGTAAAAGTGTAAGTTCCACCGATCTATTAGCCCTTGTTCATAGTGACGTAAGTGGGCCATGTCTAGCTAGGCTAGAGGTGGATATGAATATTTCGTGACCTTTACGGATGTGGCATCGCATTATGGTTGTGTTTCTTTTGAAGAACACAAATCGGAAACTTTTGGAGTTTCGACACGAAATAGACGAACAGATCGGTAAAATATTAAAACATCACGGTTTGACCATGATGAAAATACTTAAGCAATAAGTTTCTCAAATACTTGAAAGAGTATAGTATTCTTTCAATAAGGACTCCTCCCATAACACATTAATTTGACGGTGTGTCCGAACGGAGAAACCAAATTTTGTTGGACATGATAAGGTTAATCATGAGTCGCTATGAGCTACCATTTTCCTTCAAATGATAAGCATTTAACAGCGCAATACTTATTTTGAATAAGGTTCCATGAAAATCTGTTTGACAGATTTCATATTAGATATGAACAGGAAAGAAACTAGGTTTTCTCACTCCTGAAGATTTGGGATGCTGGACATATGTTTGGATGATACCAAACTAGAACCCAAATTGGATAAGTGCCAATTGTAGGTTATCCTAGGGAAACCAAAGTATATTACTTATACAACTCATTGCGAACAATGTAATTGTTGCTCACCATGCGGTTTTCCTAAGAGAAATACCGATATGCAGTGTAAGTGTGAGGATAGTAAAACTCGATGAAAATCGGAGTTATACTGTTCAAGGCACCAAGTCCTTAATGGAACACAAACAGTTCATCAAGGATGAAACTGTACCAGTAATCTTCGAATACACAAGAACCGCGTAAGTCGGAGAGAGTCAGAAAACAACCTGGGTATGGGTTTCTGATCTCACCTAATAAAGATGTCAATCTTATTGGGGAATACGAACTGACTACGTATGAGGAAGTGATACAACGTATCAACTCCCTATCATGGCAAAGTGCCATGAGTCCGAAATGGATTCCATGTATATCAACTATGTTTGGACACTAGTTATTGTACCGCAAGGTATTGTGCCTATTGGTACTATATAAGTCTTCAAGGAAGACATACATGGATGGCAGCATACCAACGTACTGAGCTAGGCTTTTAGCGGAAAGGTATCTTTATCAACATTGTGTTGATTACAACGAAATCTTTTACATGTTGCCACGTTAAATCCATTTGGATAATGCTTGCTGATGCTGCAAGTTTCATTTATGAAATATGGCAGCTGAACCGAAAAATCGCTTTCCTGAAAAGGAAACCTTTTGGAGGATGTTTACAACGTCCTGGCGGCTTTGTCGTACCAAAACTAGCAAACACGGTTTGCAGGTTATTCGATCCATAGAGGGATTAAAGTAAGCATTACGTTCTTGGAACTAACATTTTGATGTAATCATAATGGTGTATGACTTAAGTCGAAACGAAATGATTCTTGTGTATATTATGAGGTTAGTGGGAGCACACTGACAATGATTTCCTAATTAATGATGATATGTCATTTCTTGGAAATGATATTCCCATATTACGATCGGTGAAAGCTTGGCTTTCATTAAAATTCTCCGTAGAATTCTTGGGAGTAGCAACCTTTATTCTAGGAATAAAGGTCTATTGAGTTAGATCTAGAGGTTATTGACACTCTGTGAGAACTCGTACATTGAAAAATGTACGCAACCTGGTGTCTCATATGCTTTGAGCATATGGATTCACAAACAAGTCAATCCAAGTGATAGTCACTGGATTGATATTAAGAACATCCGTCAGTATCTTAGAGAACTAAGGATGATGTCTTAATCTATGGAGAAGGAGAACTTGAAGTGACTGGGATCACATCGGCAAGTTTCCTAACCGATAAAAATGACTTTAAGTCGCTAAACGGTACTATACAGTTTGAATAACGGAACAGTGAGCTGGAAATCTTCTAAGCAAGATACTATTACCGAATAAACAACAAATGCGGGTCATTGATGCGGCTGAGGCAGCAATAGAAGCCATCTGGGTCATTAACAAATCTAATTAGATTAGATATAGTTCTGTTAGCAGCTGAGCTAGGCTACAGCGCAGACTAAAGAATTAATGGTCTCATCAACGATCCAGATATATATACTTCAACTATTCATCTGATTCGTTCGGATCATACATCGTGGCGATGTGATGATCGAATAAATTCCATCAGACGATAACCATACAAATCCGCTAAAGAAAGCCTTTCCTCAGCAGTTTGAGCGAACCGTACATAGTTCGGGTGTAAGACAATCTTGACTTTGGCCAACAAATTGTATGATAATTAACTAGGTAGATCTCTAAGATGAATTGGATCCCATCCAATTCCTAGATCCAGTACGGGGACATCCAAGTCCGAAACATATATCTTATATATGCCAATATATCCAATATATTACCTAACCTTTTTTTTCCTCTGAATCAACTAAGCCTTGGCTTTGGCACAACAAACTTAGTGATCCCAGTTAAGCGGAACCCATTGACCATGGAAAACTTCGTAATCAATGTCGATGGATAATAAATGGTCTTGACTTTGGCCAACAAACCACAACTTGGACAAGACACCAATATGGAACAAAGCCTTCGTGATTCAAACACATCCTCGACGGACAAAGGTCTTGACTTTGGCCAACAAACCAATGCCAGTCTTAGATCTTGAGTAAGAATCACTCAATGGAAGGAAAAACGCTTAATATTTTGAGAGGGTTTTTCGTGTGCAAATTGGCAACCAATTTATTATCTTTGTTAAAGTCTCATCATCATACACCCTTAAACATGCATTCTAAACACATAATAAAGCACGTATAATTAAATAACAATGATATGCGGATGGATACTTTACACATTGATCCTAGATCAAATCTCTCCATTTCCTCTCTCCCGCTAGCACAAGTATTTACTTCTACCTGTTACATAACACTTCTAAAGAAACCTCATTTACATTGAGGGGAATAGGTGAGAAGAGAAATACAAAGAGTATGGAGGTAATAGGCTGGACACGCAGGTCCAATTAATCAATTCTAAATTTATTACAACAATTTCTAAAATTGACTCACCCATCTAATATCCATCCGATATACATTATTCATGCATCGCAACCATGTATTCACACATACATGTTATCAATCAATCTAATCCAATTAATTAATCTGATATTAGTGACCATCCAATGTTCAAACAACGATTTGATTTTGCGCGAGTCAAACTCGTTTTTGCGAATAAGTACTCAAAGTACGAATTCTCGAATTAAATTAAACTACAAAATTAAATCCAATTCAATTTGCATTTAATACTAATTCGCTTATTTAATTCCAAATTAAATATTACACTTTATAAATAAACATTTACGACTTAAATTCCAAATTTAATCGTTACGGGTCTCAAAGCCCGATTAACGTCCAACGTTTATTTATTTAAAGTCCAATGGGCTTTTAATTAATTTCTTTAAGGCGTGGACTTTTGGTCAACTTGGGTCAAACCCAATAACCAAAGCCCAATCAAGGAGTAACCCCATAAGCCTAGAAATCAATTTAGGCCCATTAGGCCCAATTAAATAATTAAAGGTCCATTAGTCGTTTTTAGGCTTTATGGAAGCGGTTTTGGGCCCAATTGGATCCAACCAATTTAGCATAAACCTAACTTGGTACAACCAAGCCCAATTAGCCCATTTACAACATTACAAGCCCAAATCCAATTTAAGCCCAACATAATTAAATTACAAAAATCCAATTTCACAATTTAATTACTCAAAGTGTATATCATAATTAATTAACCAAATCAATATTTCCAAAACACCAAATTAGCCTAATTAATCATGCTTATCAACAACAAAACATGTCCAACGCATTTTATCAAAAATCAAACCCAATACATGCTTCTATAACTCTCGGCAATTTGGGGTTATTTGTGTCCGATTTGGTTTCAATCCAATTAAATCCACAATCGACATTAAATCAACATTTCCCAATCGTTTCAAGTCATCCAATGATCAACGAAACAAAAAATACCAAGAATTATGGCACATTGACATTCGGCCAAACCTCACCAAAAGGGGGAAAAATGATCCAATCACAATTTCATGAAATTGATCCAATCAATATTCAATTAAACTACATTTAAGCATACTCAATCATCCAATTTCATAAAATCATGCTCAAATACAATTTACCCAATTTTAACCCTAATATATTTTCATGCTCAACCTTGCTCTGATACCATTGTTGGAATTTGCTAAGCATCCCAAGATCATTATCAAGCAATGAAAATAACATGTGGATACATCAAGGAGGTGCGGAATACTCACAATGACCGGTTGAGGCGATGCAGTGAAGAATAAAATCATTTTATCCCTCCAAGAGTGCTCGGTAAACTCACTGGTTTTGCTGCTTGTTGTCTCGGCAGTGAGGTGAAATTTTGGCCTCCATTTTTTATCCAAGTTCCAAGCTTTTGGGTGGTTGTTCCATGCTCACGAAGTTAGTTCCCTATCACCTTTGTATGTACTCATTTGGTGTGCTAGCACTTAGTGATTTTGCCACAAAATCACCATGGCTTCACCTCTTTATTCTCGGCATTTCTGGACAGAAAACAGAAGAGAAACAGCCTTTGTGGGCGTGAGAGATGAAGAAGATAATGTGTTGGTTTTGGCTCCAAAAACCGTGAACCATAGAGAGAGAATGGAAGTTGTGTATTTAATAATTGATTTCCAAAATCAATTAAACATATACAAAACATATAATAATAATATATGTCAATCAAGCTTTCAAAAAGCTTTCCAACCACTTCCATCAAGTAACATCACTCAATCAATCAAGTGACAAGTTGTCACATCACTCAAAGTGACTAATGATAGGAGGTCTCTATGATTAGTTCCTGGATTGAGATGATATGAGACAGTATCAGTCCACGAAGGATTAATCATTAAATATCCATAGTCGTAGTATTATCGAGACTAGACATCGATATTGCGGAATAGACTAGTATTACACTTGTGCGTGTTATGTGAGATCATAACGGCATAGTTCTCATATATTTGGGTATAGGATACTCATGCAAGTGTAATAGGAGGTTGTGTTTTACCGATGGTACGGAAAACAGCTTCGCTCTGGATAGACCCCTCGGAATTCCATTGGTGGTATGACTATGTGTCTATAGAAGTCCGAAATCAGGGTAGGTGTATTTGGTCTTAACCTGAGACTTGCACCGCTAATGCTTGCGACAATAGATATGCTTTAGTTTTGGTCGTCCAGGGCTTTAACCGGTTCTGTGTATGCCTCTGCTGGGTATATTGAGAATCGTAGTGTATTGGGTGTGAAGTCAAGATGGAAGTATCACTCCAGTCATAGTGGAGATGATGTCACGTAGGATACGGTACTAGTGCTCTTAAGTACTACAGTCATCGGGATGTTATGACTAGGTCATGTATCTCCGATTATAGAGACTAGTTACCAGACATTCGACATGTACTTCGTACAGGGCAGACACATTCCAGCCCCAGGCCTAGCACGTGACATCCGATACTGGATCGTAATACGCAATACTACGTATACTACGCCTGACATAGATTATATATTCCAGTAAGAATATTTCTGGAGAATTGGGTAGGCACAGTGCTTTGCTAGAAGCCAACCATGTCTTGTAAATCGGTAAGCACGTGGTACGAGGTACGCACGTATTCGGATAATCCGATGACCGTATTTACTGCCAATATATCCAGGGATCTCTTGGGTCGCTTCCCAAAGATTCACCGATGACAGTTGATTTAATTAGAATTAATCTGGGATTAATTAAGAGAGAGAATTAATCTGGGATTAATTAAGAGAGAGAAAAATAATTTGGGATTAATTGAGGTATTATTTAATCTGGGATTAAATGTGTTCGGAAGAGAGAGAACGCGATTAATTTGGAATTAATCGATAAAATAAATTTAATAGTTAAATTTGATTTTTCTATTTTATTTATTAATATGGGCTAAAATTAATATATCGGATATATTAATATGAATTGGATTTCATTACGAAATTAAAGTCAGACTTTAATATGAACGAACGAATTAATTTAGAATTAATTCGTAGACGACATTCGTAATATATTTGCGAGGCATCATTATTTAATTAAACTAGATTTAATTATTTAGCGATGAGAATTCGTTTAATCGGATTAAACGGATCAGAGCCGCGGTAAATGTTCGTAGAGACATTTGAATTTTGAATTCAAATGTCGGGCCCACCTTAAATGTGGTAGTTGGGAGAGTGGTTGGCATTTATGCCATACCATCCACTTTTCATCCACCTTGGAATGGTTTTGGCAAAACCATTTACCCAACCACCTTGTTTAGGTGAAAAGGGTAAATTGGCTTTTACCAAAACCTTTTTATCTCTCTCATTTGTGTATGCATCACACTTGACACACTTGTAACACATTTTGGAAAATGAGAAACCCTAAAATCCTCACCATGGGCGTGAGCCTCTTTCCTTCATCTCTTTGATTTTGTGGCAAAATCAACAAAGCTAGCACTTGGAGAAATCAACTAAGGTGATAGGGAAACTACTTCAAGATTTGGAATCATCACTTAAAGCTTGGATCTTGGAGATCTCTTCTCAAAATTTTAAAGCTCAAATACGTTCATTGTAAGTATATTCCGCAACTTATTTTGAATTTATGAACACCTTTACATGCTTATTAGATCCTTGGCATGTTTTAGGAACACTAACAGAATAGAGTGATACTTCTGTCTTGACATCACACCCAACACACTACGATTCTCAATATACCCAGCAGAGGCGTACACAGAACCTGTTAAAGCCCTGGACGACCAAAACCAAAGTATATTGATTGTTGCAAGTATTAGTGGTGCAAGTCTCAGGTTAAGACCAAATACACCTACCCTGATTTCGGACTTCCATAGACACATAGTCATACTACCAATGGAATTCCGAGGGGGTCTATCCAAAGCGAAGCTATTTTTCGTACCATCGGTAAAACACGACCTCCTACTACACTTGCATGAGTATCATATACCAAAATATATGAGAACTATGTCGTTATGCCCTCATAACGCGCACAAGTGTAATACTAGTATTTTACGCATTATCGATGTCCAATCTCGATAATACTCTAATTAGGGATATTTAATGATTTATCATTCGTGGACTGATACTGTCTCATATCATCTCAATCCAGGAACAAATCATAAGGACCTCCTATCATTTATACATCTTGGTGATCTAATTACAAATGATAAGAGAGCAATCTCCTTTGTCACATAGTTAATTTGTACAACAACACCATGATCTGTATAAATAGTGACGCTATGGGTCATAATTGTCCAACAGTCACTTCAAGTTCTCCTTCTCCATAGCTTAAGAAAGCATCCTTAGTTCATCTAATATACTTAAGGATGTTCTTAACATCAATCCAGTGACTATCACTTGGATTGGCCTGATTGTGACTCCATATGCTCAAAGCATATGAGACACCAGGTCGCGTATATTTACTTCAATGTACGAGTTCTCGGAGAGTGCTAATAACTTTTAGATCTATCCCAATAGATCTTTATTCCTAGAATAAAGTTGTCTCTCCCAAGTATTCTACGGAGAATTTTCATGAAAGCCAAGCTTTCACTGATTGTATTACGGGAATATCATTTCCAAGAAATGATATGTCATCATTATATAGGACAATCAATGTCATTGCTCTCCCACTAACCTCCTTATATACACAAGAATAATTTTCGTTTTGAATTAAATCATATACCATTATGATTACATCAAAACGATAATTCCAAAAACCCAATGCTTGCTTCAATCCATAAATGGATCAAATTAACTTGCAAACCTTGTTTGCTTGTTAAGGTATGACAAAACCGTTAGGATGTTTATAAACATCCTCCAAAAGGTTTCCTTTGAAGGAAAGCGGTTTTGACGTTCAGCTGCAATATTTCATGAATGAAACATAGAGCATTAGCAAGCATTATCCAAATGGATTTAACCATGGCAACGGTTAAAAAGTTTCATCGTAATCGACACAATGTTGATAACGATACCTTTTCGCTACAAGCCTAGCTTTGTACGTTGGTATATTTCCATTCATCTATGTCTTCCTTGAAGACTTATATAGTACCAATAGGCACAATGCCTTCCGGTATAACAACCAGTGTCCAAACTTGGTTGGTATACATGGAATCCATTTCGGACTTCATGGCACTTTGCCATAATAGGGAGTCGATACCTTGTATCACTTCCTCATACGTAGCCAGTTCGTATTCCTCTAAAAGATTGACATCTTCATGAGGTGAGATCAGAAACCCATACCTCTCAGGTTGTTTTCTGACTCTCTCCGACTTACGTGGTTCTTGTGTATTCGAAGATTGTGGTACAGTTTCATCATTGATGAACTGTTTATGTTCCATTAAGGATTCAGTGCCTTCTCCGATTTTCATCGAGTTTTACTTTCGTCCCACTTACCACTGCATATAGGTATTCCTCTTAAGAAAATCGCATGGAGAGCAACAATTACATTGTTCTCTTGTGAGTTGTATAAGTACTATACTTTGGTTACCCTAGGATAACCAATTACAAATTAGGAACTTATCCAATTTGGGTTCTAGTTTGGTATCATCCAAACATATGCCCAGCATACCCCAAATCATCAGGAATGAGAAAACCCGACTTCTTTCATGTTCATATCTAATATGAAGTCTGTCTAACATATTTTTATGGAACCTTATTCAAAATAAGTGTTGCACTGTTTAATGCGTATCCCTTGAAGGAAAATGGTCGCTCAGAGCGACTCATAATTAACCTTATTATGTCTAATAAAATTCGGTTTCTCTGTTTGGACACACCGTCCAATGGAGGTCTTCCGGGAGGAGTCCTTTATGAAAGAATACTATACTCTTTCAAGAATTCGAGAAAATTATTGCTTAAGTATTTTCCACCATGATCTAACCGTGACAGTTTAATACTTTAGCCGATTTTTCTGTTTACTTCGTGTCGAAACTCTTTGAATTTATCAAAGTTTCTGATTTATGTTTCACAAGAAACACATAACCATAAGACAATGCCACATCCGTAAAGGTTATGAAGCGTTCATATCCACCTCTACCCTAGCTATATATGGGCCCACTTATGTCACTATGAATTAGGGCTAACAGATCGGTGGTACTTGCACTTTTTCCAAGTAAAAGGTGTTTTAGGCATTTTGCCTAATAAACTAGATTCGTAAACATCATTTGAATAGAATCAAATCATAGTGAATTTATCAAAGTTTCTGATTTATGTTTCACAAGAAACACATAACCATAACACGATGCCACATCCGTAAAGGTTATGAAGCGTTCATATCCACCTCTAGCCTAGCTATATACGGGCCCACTTACGTCACTATGAATGAGGGCTAACAGATCGGTGACACTTGCACTTTTTCCAAGTAAAAGGTGTTTTAGGCACTTTGCCTAATAAACTAGATTCGTAAACATCATTTGAATAGAATCAAATCCGTCTTAGTATCCACTTTTCAAAAGTGTGGATATACGAGTCTTGTGCATATGTCCCAGACAACAATGCCACAAATAAGTCTCATCTAATTTTAATCAGTTTGAGCTATTTGTTTGTCATGTCATACGTTTGAGAATCGTTTATATTCAAAATATAAATACTGTTATTCACATCTAATGTGTTTATCTCAATATCATCATTATAAAATAAAACATTTTAGTGCTCTAGCATAAATCTTACTTCTACCCAATTACATAACACTTCTAAAGAAACCTCATTTACATTGAGGGGAATGTTGGGTTTCTCTAAGGTCTCAAGGATCATTTATAAGCAATGAAACACATGTTAATACATCAAAGAAGTTGCGGAATACTTACAATGATTGGTTGAGCGATGCGATGAACACAAAACTTCTCCAAGCTCCCTTGAAGCTCTCGGCATTTGCTCCTTATGGTGCTCGGCAGTGGGCTATTTTAAGCTCCAAGAAATTCGGCCACGGATGATCTCAAGCTCCAAGCTTTGTGATGTGTATTCCATGCGCACGAAATTAGTTCCGTATCACCTTAGCAAGACCCCGAATGTGTGCTAGCACTCTTGATTTTGCAACAAAATCTCTTCTTTGTTCTTGATCCATTCGGCCAAGCCAATTGGGAGAGAAAAAAGTTGGCCATTCAGCTAATGGAGAAAGATGAAGAAGAAAATGGCCCTTGGCCGATTCTTGTGAGGGGAGAGAGAGAGTTTAATATGTTTTTGGTTTTTGTGTATCTAATACACAAATTGAAAAGTCAAATACCAAATATTA
This sequence comes from Zanthoxylum bungeanum, assembly GCA_019454045.1. Classification (NCBI taxonomy): domain Eukaryota; kingdom Viridiplantae; phylum Streptophyta; class Magnoliopsida; order Sapindales; family Rutaceae; genus Zanthoxylum; species Zanthoxylum bungeanum. The sequence goes on along the minus strand of SKCR01005996.1, from coordinate 60,116 downwards.
AAATAATGGTATTTTTCAATCAAGCCCTTTTAAACTTTCCAACCACTTACATCAATCATAAATAGTGACAAGCATCTCATCACTCAAAGTGATGTGACTTATATCACAAGAATGACTAATGATGTGAAGCTTGATGTGACTTGTGGGCCGCACTTAAATTCGCAATGCGAGTGCGCCCACAAACACTCCCGGGCTCGGGTTCGCTAATTCCGAATTAACGAATTTTCAGTTGCGATGAAATTAAATCTAATTTAATTAAATAACTTTGCCTAGCAAAATTACTATTCACATCACTAACGAATTAATTCTAAATTAACTCGTTCACCCGAATTAAAATCTAATTTTAATTCCGCGTCAAAATGCAATTTCGTATAATATATCGAATATATTTTTTTATCGATTAATTCCAAATTAATCGTTTTCTCTCTTTAAATGATATTTTATCCCAGATAAAATATCTCCGTAATTAATCCCAGATTAATTTTCTCTCTCATTTAATTAATCTCAGATTAATAAAGTGCGAGTCATACGTCATCGGTGAATCTTCGAGAAGCGACCCATGAGATCCCCGGATATGTTGGCAGTAAATCCGGTAGTCGGACTATCCGAACACGTAAGTACCTAATACTACATTTTTACCGATTTACAAGACAATGTTGGCTTCTAGCAAAGCGCCATGCCTACCCAATTCTCTAGAAATATCCTTACAGGAATATGTGATCTATATCAGGCGTAGTATACGTAGTATTGCGTATTTTAATCCAGCATCGGATGTCACGTGCAAGGTCTGGGGCTGGAATTGTGTTTGCCCCGTACGAAACACATATCGGATCTCTGGTAACTAGTCTCTATAATCAGATAATCATGACCTAGTCATATTATTCTGATGACTTCAGTACATAAGAGAACTAGTTCCGTATCCTACGTGATCATAATCTCCACTATGACTGGAGTGATACTTCCGTCTTGACATCACACCCAATACACTACGATTCTCAATATACCCAGAAGAGGCATACACAGAACCTGTTAAAGCCCTGGACGACCAAAACGAAAGTATATTGATTGTCGCAAGTATTAGCGGTGCAAGTCTCAAGTTAAGACCAAATACACCTACCCTGATTCAGACTTCCATAAACACATAGTCATACTACCAATGGAATTCTGAGGGGTCTATCCAGAGCGAACATGTTTCCCATACCATTGGTAAACACAACTGTAGGCATTACATTTTCGCATGTGAAACCCGATGATGAGTCTCAGTTGGAGGCACTACTTTTTTAGCTAAGGATATTGCGGGAAACGGAGGTCGGAAGGGGACATTCAGAATAAGTACGTCATCAGATTCATTTCGCAAGTTCACTGTCTTCGTTAGTGCTGCGTTCGTTACTTCGTTCGAACGTCAAACAGATTACGGACGTTCGTGTAGCGTTCGAATAGGTGTTCAAACGGCGTCGGTATTTCTGGTTTTGCTGCTAGCCTCGCACCCCAGCCCAATTAGCCCACCAAAGCCCATAAAACACATCCAATTAATAAAACACATTTAAAACACATGGGAAATTAAATTAAATATTAATTAGATAATGTAATTAAATAAAATAATTAATTAAGTCATATACCAAATTAAATAAAACAAATAAAATCTAAATAATCACCTACCAAAATAATAAAAATACTTTCACAAATTAAAGAAATTGCATGCCTAATAAAGATAAATCAAATATATTATATGCCAAACTTAACAAATATCATGCCTAATTAAAATCAATCATAACAAATTAAATATTTTGTATTCCTAATCTAAACCAAATTTGTCCCCCCTCAATCTTTGACTTTCCTTGCTCAACACAAAATCAAATCCCTTCCTTGTGAGACAAGGTGAAGCCCTAGCCATTCTCTATATAAACAACCCCTAACCAAGACATGCACTCCCCTAGCTCATTCATACAAAAAAAGCCTCTCCTAGTTCATTCACACAAGAAACACCCAAGCTTATTGACACAACTCTCCCTCACTCTCAATAACCGAAGATCACAAACCAAAGAACCCTCATTGCCTTGACCAAAATACATCCCGAACAGCCCCTAACCATCACTGAAAACCACCTCCATTAACTCCCCACACATCACCGAAAATACACCCCCAAAACAGCAGCCAAATCCTCTTAAAACAGTCCCTAAAATCCTCAAAACAGTAACATAAAAAACTGCATTCATAATCCTTAAAATAATCACACAAGACTACACTAAAAACCCACAAAAAACTCAGACCAGTCCGTTGAAACGTCAAAACAAGTGACCTGAACAGTGAGCAGCAAAGCAGAGACCGAACAGCAGCAGAACAGAGACCGAACAGCAAGCAAAACAGCAAAATAGTGAGCTAGGACGCTAAACCAGTGAAGTTGAGGAGCTGTACCCTTCCGACGTTCGTGAAACACAAGCTTGAAAGTTGGCAAAAAGGTTAGACCTTAGGGTATTTTCCACACTCGTTTTCTGTTTTATTTGTATTATTTATTGAGTATTGCTTGCATGATTGTCATGTTGAAATGCATGTTGTGGCCCTTGAGTAGATAAATATGCATGAATTATGAGATGTTGTATGTTGTGGCTTTGGAATAAAATGAGAGATGTGTCAACTCTCGCGGTATATCGGATGAAAACCCGGACATAAATTTCATAGCCAATTCTGAATGGACGGTAGTATGATCTGTACTCGGGATACAACTCCACGTACCGCTTGAGTAAACGGCACCCTCTTTTGTTTTGTGTTGCTTTGGTTTATTTAGTTTTCGTCACTTGAATTCTGCATGTTGCTTATTTATGCATGATTCAATCGAGCGCATGGGCTTAGTAAGTGCAATGAAAGATCCCCTATGGCGAAGGGTTAAAGCCCTTTACCATGATGCTTTGCCGCGCCGGTTGATGTGTGTTCGGTTGAATGCAAGATACGTTCAATCGGGCATACTAAGTTTGATATTATTGTTTTTAATTCTTTGTATGCATGATTCAATCGAGCGCATGGCTTAGTAAGTGCGATGAAAGACCCCCTATGGGGAGGGGTTAAAGCCCCTTACCACGATGCTTTACCGCGCCGATTGATGTGTGTTCGGTTGAATGCAAGATACGTTCAATCGGGCATACTAATTTTGATATTATTGTTTTTAATTCTTTGTATGCATGATTCAATCGAGCGCATGGGCTTAGTAAGTGCAATGAAAGATCCCCTATGGGGAGGGGTTAAAGCCATTTACCACGATGCTTTGCCGCGCCGGTTGATATGTGTTCGGTTGAATGCAAGATATGTTCAATCGGACATACTGAGCTTGACATTATTGTCTTTATTCTTTGTGTTGCATGCATCAGGCCTGGTTCGGTTCGAACGCGTTCTCGAACGCTACACGAACGCGAACCTTCCGTTTACCGTTCGAACGCGTTCTCGAACACTACGTGAACGTGCACACACTTTCTTAGCCTTATCACGCATCAGGTCTGGTTCCATTCGAACGCGTTCTCGAACGCTATACGAATGCGAACCTTCTGTTTACCGTTCGAACGCGTTCTCGAACGCTACGCGAACGCGCACGCACTTTCTTAGTCTTATCATGTATCAGGTCTGGTTCCGTTCGAACGCGTTCTCAAACGCTATACGAACGCGAACCTTCTGTTTACCGTTCGAACGCGTTTTCGAACGCTACGCGAACGCGCACCCACTGAACTGAGTCACTTTTCATCAGATTTCATGCATAGTTTTCCTAGTAGCTATCCCTACGTATGATGAACCTGATTGCCCCTCTATATTACACAAGATTGTGTTGGTGTCATTCATCTGTATTCCCCACATGTATGAGTACAATGTGTTTAACATATTACAATTCATATACCTATGACATGATAACATTTGAGTATTATTTCTTGTGGTATATCAGATGGAAACCCAGACATAAATTCCGTAGCCGGTTCCGAATGGACGGTAGTACTGTCTGTACTTGGGATACAATTCCACGTACCACTTGGGAATGTGCTCACATGTGTGCTTGTGTGGTTAGTATGGGTGCTTGTGTTTTCTTGAATATAATATGCCAATGAAGTTGTATGTTCGTCGTTACTTTGATGTACTTTCAAGCATGCAATCTTAGATGTGAAATATATGTAAATTTAGGTGTAAGTTTTATTTTGTACATGTGAATTTAGAAGCATGATACTCTTGGAAATAAGTGTTACTTAAGCCTGATTAAATTATTACATAAATCCTTTCATTACAAGTGGCATAAGTAAGGGACCATTCCGAACCCAACGGTTTGAGGTCTTCCTTGCGAGGGGTGAGTGCGGCCTTAAATCTCATTTTCCCGGTTCACACGGGTGGCGACTCCATTATTCTCCGGTTTAGTCCCCCGTGGCTACTCCGTACTCCCGACCAGGCCGCGAGCCCGGAATAGCATGCGTCGCCCAGTTTCTGTGTCCCACAGTCTGGTGACTCCACTGGGGATAGAGAATCGGCCCCGAATATTGTCTTGTAATGATTGGATTTATGTTTTAATTGAACGTGTCTATAGTGGATAAAATGGGGGTTTAATCAAAGGCATTTTAAGGCTAGGTAATGGTTTGGTGTCTTCCTTCATTCACTACCTTTCTAGAAGGAAAAGCTGTGAAGGCACCTATATGGCCATCTACTCGTAGCCTATTGTGATGGACTATTTGGAGGACTCGTTGTTTATTCCTGACACCAAGCGATAAGAGCCTAAGAGGCTTGGGTATTTAAGTGAGCCTCACTCCACCTTCCCTCTGGGTAATCTACAACGGAAAATCCATTTGACAGTCCGTCACACACCATAGCTCATTGGCACGTACCTTAGTGTATAAAAAGGGGTGCGCTCACTTGGTTGCTCGAACCTTTGATTGGTGAGACCTAGTTGTGGGCCATCCATCACCGACGAGAGCCTTTGTCTATACTCCTGCAAACCCACCCATAGACCGGGTTTGCATGGTTAAAGTAACAATTATTTCCTTGAGTATGAGCTTGTGGACGATCCTCATTTGGATGCAGTTGGACCATTGTCAGAAATGCGGACTTGCTGGGCCATTTAAACTGGGGCGAGTTCGTACCTTATGACCATTGGGCCCAAAGCTTCTGAAATGTTGATGGGCCATTCTGTAGAAAATATTGTTTTGTGTTTGCATTATCTTTTCTTTTATGCTTGTGTTTGGGAACAGCGCCGTTTGGATCCATTTGGACCATTTGTCATGGGATATGGGCTTGTTGGGCCATTTAAACTGGGACGAGAACATATTTTATGACGATCGGGCCAAAGGCTTCTAAGTGTTGGTGGGCCACTTTGTGCTTGTGTTTGGAACATTACCATTTGGATTTAGTTGGGCTCCTTGCCATGAGATGTGAACTTGTTGGGCCATTTAAACTAGGACGAGTTCACTCCTATGACAGTTAGCCCAACAGTTTCTAAAATGATAACAGGCCGATTTGTTTGAGAATTTTAGTTAAAGTAGTATGTTATATATGTTACATGCATCTCATGCACCTCATACATACATATATCATGTTAACACCATCTATGTCTTAAAAAGACATCATAGATACCGTTTGGGTTAGAGAAGGGACAAGGCTCATTAAAAGAATAGTAACAGTCATGAGTGAATCTGGTAATGAGGTATCCCATATGGATCAGTTAGAGAACAGTCTCGCCAAGGTCACTGAACAATTGCAAACTTTGACTACTGCTGTGGCTGGTATGGCTGTGCCCCGTGCTGGGCGAATTTATGAGAATGTGAGGCGTGAGGAGCCTCCGAATGGGTTGGGGGATGATATACCCAATTTTGATGATGATATGGCAGAGTATGCAGCAGGCAGAGTATCTGGGTCTTAGGAAGAGTTACAGAAACTTCGGGATCAGGTTGAGTCAGTTACCCGCAAGATGAGGGGTAAGAATGAGGATTTGCTGGATTATGACACACTGACTTTCGAGGAACAGTTGCCGGCACAGTTCAAGATGTCTGATATGGCTAAGTTTAACGGGAATAGGGATCCAAGGGTGCATCTCCGACAGTTTGTATCAGTCATGAGTTCAGTTGGCCTGTCTCAGCACCAAGTGCAGAAAATGTTTGGAATGTCACTCGAGGGAGCTCCCGTGGTGTGGTACCACAGTTTGGAGAAGAAAGTGAAGGAAGATTGGAGGGAGTTGGCGGATGCCTTCCTGAAGCAGTATGTCACTGACCTAGAGATCGATCTGTCACTCCGTGATCTGGAGAATGTTAAGCAGAAAGCGGATGAGAGTTTTAAGGAGTATGTGGACCGGTGGAGGGGTCAGTTGTTGAAGATGCAGACTAGGCCCTCGGAGAAGGACCAGATTAAAATAATTATCAAGGGCACCAGGCCCTCCATTTACAGCAAGTTGAGGAGGATGACCTCCATGATTACAGACTTTCGGCAGTTGAGGGAGACTGTCATAGACATTGAAGACGAAGAGGCGGAAAACATAAAATTATATGGTCTGAACAGGAGGCCTATTGGGGGAACATCAGGAACAAAGCCCGTTTCTGCTGAGATTGCCGCTATCCGGAACCGGCAGTTTTCCAACTTGGGAAGGCCCATGTCCAAGGTGCTAGAGAAACTGAAGAGGCAAGGGCTCTTAAAACCCTTGGAAGCCAAACCATTACCCCAATCCCCTACCATCACATTATAACCTAAGCCTTTACTGTCACTTTCACCAACAAAAGGGCCATGACACCGACAACTGCGCCCGACTCCACCATGAAATCCAAAACCTGATAGACTCCAAGAAAATACCTGACCCAGAAACAGAACAGCCTGACACACACAGAAACCCCTTACCCAACTACCATGTCGTACCACCACCAGCCTATATGATCAATTCTGGCCTCCCATAAGACCTTGTCCTGAAATCCTTTCACCCTCAAGACTTTTCCCTGAGAATCTGGGATAGTACTAGTGAAGATGAGTTTGAGCAGGGGAAAACCTTTTGGCTTGATTTCTCTAGCAGTGATGAGGAAGAAGTAAGGGGAATGACGCGCAGTGGTCGTTTCTACAATGATATGGCGGAAAAGGCTAAGGAAGTTTTGACAGATGGTAGAGAAGTGGTTGAGACTGCAGAAAATACTGAGGGGGATATAGTGCTGAGGTAATTGAGGAAGACTAGAGCACAAGTGAGTAACTGGGAACTGTTATGTGCATCTCGGGAGCATAGGCAGGCTATGGTTGAGGCCTTGAGCAAGATTGTGGTACCGGAAGACGCCAACCCTGCAATGTTTGTTGGGTCGGTTTAGAAAGAAGCTTTGTAGATATCTTTTTCTGAGGATGAACTCCCGGCGGAGGGGAGAAATCATAACAGGCCTCTATTTATCAGGGCCGAGATGAGGGGCAAGAGAACTTCATGTGTAATGGTGGATGACGGTTCGTCCATCAATGTGTGCCCGCTGAAAATTCTGGCGAGACTGGGTATGAAAGTAACAGACTTAGACCCTTCCAGTATGATTATTAAGGCTTATGATGACAGTAAAAGGGGAGTTGAGGGTACCTTTGTGGCTATGATCAAGGTAGGACAGATTGAAGATGAGGTTGAGTTCACAGTACTAGACATCCCGGCTACTTTCGCCTTATTGTTGGGAAGGCCTTGGTTTCACAAACTTGGGGGCGTGCCTTCCACTTTGCATCAGATGATCAAGTTCCCATATGAGGGAGAAGTTGTTACCATCCGGGCTGAGTTAGATAATGTCGTGGCTGCCTTGGAGATACAACTTTTCACGAGGTTTCAGGTGTCAGCTGCTTTTGAGGAGTGGGTGGATCCTAGGGTGGCTAGGATTATGGAGAAAATGAAGTTTGACCGGGTAAAGGTTCAAAATTACCAGATTTCAGAGGACAGACTACTCGTAAGGGTTTGGGGTACAAGTCTGATGAAGAAAAGCCAGAGGTCAAGAAAAAGGGCCTGAAACTGATGGAATGTTTTGTGAAAGCTTCAGGATATCAAGGGGAGCCTGAACCTGTGGAAGTTAATGGAATTGTGGTACCTGGGTTTGAGATCTTCCAGGATATGTTGGGTAAGAAGCTGATAGTTGAAGAAATTGTGGAGAAAGAATAAGAGAATTGGGAGGAAAAACTGATGAAGTTAGAGAGCCTGACACTGGGAGAGGACGAAAAGCCTGAGGAAGATCTGATTGCAGAGGAAGAAATGTCTATAGGTGATGAAGACATTTACCTTCCTGATTTGTTTGAATGTACTTCCGCATCATCCAATAATAAAGACATCTCTTTTGCTTACTTACCTGAGTCATTTCCATTTACACTACACGAATCAAGCATATTTGACATCAGTTCAGCCAGAACTATTGCATTTAACTTGGGTACACTTGAGAACCCCAAGGAAATTCTGATTGCAAGTGAAGTAACCTCTGAAGAGAGGGAGAAACTAGAAGAAGTGTTGGTCAGATATGCCAAAGTGTTTGCTTGGTCCTATGAGGACATGCCTGGGGTAGACAGAAACATTGCCCAGCACACAATACCAACTTATCCAAATATGAGGCCAGTAAAACAGAAACTCTGACGGATGAGACCAGAATGGGCTGAGAAAGTCAGAAAGGAAGTTAAGAAACAGATAGATGTGGGGTATCCTGAATGGTTGGCTAACATAGTACCGATGCCGAAGAAAGATGGGAAGGTCAGAATGTGTGTAGACTACAGAGATCTCAACAAAGCTTTTCCGAAAGATGATTTTCCTCTGCCACATATAGATGTTCTGGTTGATAGTGCGGCTTTATCTGCTATGTATTCATTTGCAGATGGGTTTTCAGGTTACAATCAGGTTCTCATGGCCGAGGAAGACAAGCACAAGACTGCATTTGTTACTGAGTGGGGTACTTATTGTTACAAGGTTATACCGTTTGGGTTTAAGAATGCGGGGGCTACTTATCAGCGGATGGCCACTACACTTTTCCATGACTTTATACACAAAGAAATTGAGGTGTATGTGGATGACATGATGGTGAAATCAAAGACAAGAGTTGGGCATATTGAAGCACTGGAAAGGTTCCTTCAGAGGGTTGACAGATACAACCTGCGGCTAAATCCCAAGAAATACACTCGAAGCACCAACCCTAACATATATCTGGATCGTTGATGAGACCATTAATTCTTTAGCCTGCGTTGTAGCCTAGCTCAGCTGCTAACAGAACTATATCTAATCTAATTAGATTATTATCAATCCAGAAGGCTTCTATTGCTACCTCAGCTGCAGCAATAACCCGCTTTTATTGTTTATTCGGTAACAATATTTTGCTTGGAAGATTTCCAGCTCACTGTTTCGTTATTCAAACTTTATAGCACCGTTTTTACGACTTATAGTCATTTTATCGGTTTAGGAAACTTACAACAGTGATCCCAGTCACTTCAAGTTCTCCATCTCCAAATTATAAGACAGCATCTTTAGTTCTCTAAGATACTAAAGGATGTTCTAACCTTTAATCCAATAACTATCACTTGGATTGGCCCAATTTTGACTCCATATGCTCAAAGCGTATGAGACACCAGGTCACATACATTTATTAATGTACGAGTTCTCGGAGAGTATTAACAACTTTAAATCTATCCCAGTAGATTTTTATTCCTAGAATAAAGATTGGTTCTCCCAAGAATTCTACGGGGAATTTTTCATGAAAGCCAAGCTTTCACCGATTGTTTTATGGGAATATCATTTCCAAGAAATGATATGTCATTATTACATAGGACATCACTGTCAGTGCGCTCCCACTAACCTCCTTATATACACAAGAATCATTTTCGTTTTGAATTAAATCATACACCATTATGATTACATCAAAACGATAATTCCAAGAACGCAATGCTTGCTTCAATCCATATATGGATCGAATAACCTGCAAACCATGTTTGCTTGTTTTGGTACGACAAAACCATCAGGATGTTTTAAACATCCTCCGAAAGGTTTCCGTTAAGGAAATCGGTTTTGGCATTCAGCTGCCATATTTCATGAATGAAACATGCAGCATCAGCAAGCATTATCCAAATGGATTTAGCTGTGGCAACGTGTAAAAGGTTTCGTCGTAATCGACACAATATTGATAACAATACATTTTCGCTACAAGCCTAGCTTAGTACGTTGGTATGTTTCCTTCCATGTATGTCTTCCTTGAAGACTTATATAGTACCATTAGGCACAATGCCTTGCGGTACTTCAACTAGTATCCAAACTTAGTTGTTATACATGAAATCCATTTCGGACATCATGGCACTTTGCCATAATAGGGAGTCGATACTTTGTATCACTTCCTCATACGTAGTCAGTTGGTATTCCTCAATAAGATTTGACATCATTATGAGGTGAGATCAGAAACCCATACCCCAGGTTGTTTTCTGACTCTCTCCGACTTACGTGGTTCTTGTGTATTCGAAGATTATTGGTATAGTTTCATCCTTGATGAACTATTTTTGTTCCATTAAGGAATCGATGACTGGAATAGTATTACTCCGATTTTCATCGAGTTTTACTTTCCTCTCACTTACCACTGCATATAGGTATTCCTCTTAGGAAAACCGCATGGCGAGCAACAATTACATTGTTCTCTTGTGAGATGTATAAGTACTATACTTTGGTTTCCCTAGGATAACCATTATTAGGCACTTATCCAATTTGGGTTTTAGTTTAGTATCATCCAAACATATGCCTAGCATTCCCAAATGATCAGGAATGAGAAATCCCAGTTTCTTTCCTTTTCATATCTAATATGAAATATATCAAACAGATTTTTATGGAACCTTATTCAAAATAAGTTTTGCACTGTTTATGCTTATCCGTTGAAGGAAATGGTAGCTCAGAGCGACTCATGATTAACCTTATCATGTCCAATAAAATTTGGTTTCTCGGTTCGAACACACCGTCAAATTGACGTGTTCCGGTAGGAGTCCTCATTGAAACAATACTATACTCTTTCAAGTATTTGAGAAACTTATTGCTTAAGTATTTTCCATCATGGTCTAATCGTGACAGTTTAATACTTTAGCCGATCTTTTTGTCTATTTCGTATCGAAACTCTAAAAGTTTTCGATCCGTGTTTCAAAATAAACACATAACCATAACGCGATGCCACATCCGTAAAGGTCACGAAACATTCATATCCACCTCTAGCCTAGCTAGACGTGGGCCCACTTACGTCATTATGACTGAGGGCTAACAGATCGGTGGCACTTACACTTTTACCAAGTAAAAAGTGTTATAGGCACTTTGCCTATTAAACTAGATTCGTAGACATTATTTGAATAGAACCAAATCTGTCCTAGTACCCACTCTTCGAAAGTGTGGATATACGAGTCTTGTTAATTGTGTCCCAGACAACAATGCCACTTATAAGTTTCAACTGATTTACTCAGTTTGAGCTATTTGTTTGTCATATCATATGTTTGAGATTTATTTATATTCAAAATATAAATACTGTTATTCACATCTAATGTGTTTATCTCAATATCATCTTTATATAATAAAACACTTTACGGTCAAAACAACGACTCTAGTCAAACTAGTTACATTCTAACAGTTTCCTAATTTAAGTACACACCCGAAGGGTAGTTCCCAAACTTAGGTCTCTACGGTCAAAACAACGACTCTCGTCTCGTTTCCGATTCGCAGATCAATCTCATCTGAAGTCAGTATCCTGCTTATCAGCAGATTCTGCACACCAGTACATATTTATGTACCACACTTAGTATCTAAAATCCAATTTTAATACTAGCTGTGAACATATTTATTACTAACATATTTGAAGCTGGAGCCTTGCCCATCTTCAATTCCTTCATGTCTGCCTTGTCCATACGGTAGTCATGCTTCTATGACCCCGTTTGCCACAATTTAGGCAGACATTTTGGGATATGTCCTTTATCTTCCCAGAAGATTCTAATGACTTTGCCTTTGCCCCTTTTCCACACACCAGAAGCCTTTGGCCAAGCCTTGGCCTTCTAGAATGTCGAAATAAGATGCACCTTGCGCTTCTTGCCTTATTGCAAACTTTGGCTTTGTCTCCTTGAGTATAGCCATTAACTCTCCAAGAGTTTACTATTGCAATTTGTACTTCGAAGATCTAAAGAATAGATCTATGAAGATCCTTCAATTTCTTTATCATACTATAAGGATCTAATCCTTAGTTCTGATTAAGAAATTAATTAGTCTATTTGGCAAGCATAATGGATTAAGCACTAAATTTATCATCACATTAATCTTCCAAAGATCATGCTCTACTATATCAAATAAAGTAATTTCTCGACTTTCAGGACTATCCTGAAGTTTTATTCCAAATTTGAAAATTAAAGTCGTTTAATAACATTTTCACCCAGGATTATGTTTTAAACACTAATCTTTCAATTTATCTTGATTCTAATAGTCCAGCTATTTAATCAACGATTTCAGGTACTATTTATTATAATGATTACTATAGTCCTACTATATAATCAACTATATATTTTAATTGATTAAATTCAATTATATTGATTACTATAATCCAATTATAAAATCAACTATTAATTGAAATAGTTTGAATACAGTCCAACTGTTTAATTAAAACAACATTAAATATTAGTCCAACTAATAAATAATTTATTTGACGAAATATTTGAAATGAGCGCGTATGGCAAGTAACTAAACGAATATTGCAAATTTAATACTTGCCTCCCACTATTTTTCGGCGAGCCTCTAACCCTCTGTGGAGTACTCGGGAAACCTTGTTTCCTAGTGGGCTAGGATCCCGTTAAATAACACACAATCTTGACTTTGGCCAACAAATTGTATGATAATTAACTAGGTAGATCTCTAAGATCAATTGGATCTCATCCAATTCCTAGATCCAGTAGGTGGACATCCAAGTCCGAAACATATATCTTATATATGCCAATATATCCAATATATTGCCTAACATTTTTCCTCTAAATCAACTAAGCCTTGGCTTTGGCACAACAAACTTAGTGATCCCAGTTAATTGGAACCCATTGACCTTGGAAAGCTTCGTAATCAATGTCGATGGACAAGAAGTGATCTTGACTTTGGCCAACAAATCACAACTTAGACAAGACACCAATATGGAACAAAGCCTTCATGATTCAAACACATCCGCGACGGACAAAGGTCTTGACTTTCGCCAAAAAACCAATGCCAGTCTTGGATCTTGAGTAAGAATCACTGAATGGAAGGAAAAACGCTTAATATGATGTTGAGGGTTTTTCGCGTGTAATTGGAAACCAATTAATTATCTTTGTTAGGTCTCATCATCATACACCTTTAAACATGCATTATAAACACATAATAAGGCGCATAAATAAATATAATAATGATATGCAGATGGATACTTAAACACATTGTTCCTAGAACAAATCTCTCCATTTCCTCTCTCCTGCTAGCACAAGTATTACTTCTACCCGATTAAATAACACTTCTAAAGAAACTTCATTTACATTGAGGGGAATAGGTGAGAAGAGAAATACAAAGAGTAAGGAGGTAATAGGCTGGACACGCAGGTCTAATTAATAAATTCTAAATTTATTACAACAATTTCCAAAATTGCCCCACCCATCTAATATCCATCTGATATACATTATTCATAAATCGCAACCATGTATTCACACAAGCATGTTATCAATCAATCTAATCCAATTAATTAATCTGAATATTAATAACCATCAAATGTTCAAACAACGATTTGATTTTGCTCGAGTCAAACTCGTTTTGCGAATAAGTACTCAAAGTATGAATTCTTGAATTTAATTAAACTACAACATTAAATCCAATTTAATTTGTATTTAATACTAATTCATTTATTTAATTCCAAATTAAATATTACACTTTTTAATGAACCTTTACGACTTAGTTTCCAAATCTAATCGTTACGGGTCTCAAAGCCCGATTAACATCCAATGTCAATTTAATTTAAAGTCCAATGGGCTTTTAATTAATTTCTAAGGCATGGACTTTTGGTCAATATGGGTCAAACCCAAATACCAAAGCCCATTTAAGGAATAACCATTATTTGCCAAGAACCAATTTAGGCCCATTAGGCCCAATTAAAATTAAAGGTCCATTAAGTCATAATTGGACTTTATGGATATGGTTTTGGGCCCAATTGGATCCAACCAATTTGCCTAAACCAATCTTGGTACAACCAAGCCCATTAAGCCCAATTACAACTTTTAAGGCCCAATTCCAAAATAAGCCCAATTAATTAAATTATCAAATTCCAAATTTTATAACTTAATTAACCAAAGTGTAAGCCATAATTAATTACCCAAATTAACATTTCCAAAACATAAATTTGTACAATTAATTATGCTCATCATGATCAAAACATGTCCAACACGTTTTAATCAAAAATCAACTCATTATACATGATTTCTTTGTCTCGACATTTTAGGGATTTAATAGTCTGATTCGGTTTCAATCAAATTAAATCCACAATCAACATTACCCAATGTTTTCCAACTCATCCAATGATCAAAAACACAAAATACCAAGACATTAGGGCAAGAGTAGTATTCGGCCAAGCCTCACCAATTTGGGGAAAATTATTCCAAATCAATTTTCATGAAATTGATCACATCCAACTTCAATTAAACATCATTCAAGCATACTTAATCAAAGAATTTTATCAAATCATGCTCAAATTCAATTTACCCAATTTTAACCCTAAGTTCAAGTTTTATGCTCAAATGGCTCAAGATACCATTGTTGGGTTTCTCTAATGTCCCAAAGATCATTTATAAGAAATGAAACACATGTGAATACATCAAAGAAGTTGCAGAATACTTACAATGATCGGTTGAGCGATGCGATGAACACAAAACTTCTCCAAGCTCCCTTGAAGCTCTCGACATTTGCTCCTTGTGGTGCTCGACAGTGGGCTATTTTAAGCTCCAAGAAATTCAGCCACGGATGATCTCAAGCTCCAAGATTTGTGATGTGTATTCCATGCTCACGAAATTAGTTCCGTATCACCTTCGCAAGACCCTGTATGTGTGCTAGCACTCTTGATTTTGCAACAAAATCTCTTCTTTGTTCTTGATCCATTCGGCCATGCCAAATGGGAGAGAAAGAAGTTGGCCATTCGGCCAAGGGAGAGAGATGAAGAAGAAAATGGCCCTTGGCTGATTCTTGTGAGGGGAGAGAGAGAGTTTAATGTGTTTTTAGTTTTTGTGTATCTAATACACAAATTGAAAAGTCAAATACCAAATATTAAAATAATGGTATTTTTTAATCAAGCCCTTTTAAACTTTCCAACCACTTACATCAATCATGAATAGTGACAAGCATCTCATCACTCAAAGTGATGTGACTTATATCACAAGAATGACTAATGATGTGACGCTTGATGTGACTTATGGGCCGCACTTAAATTTGCAATGCGAGTGCGCCGGCAAACACTCCCGGGCTCGGTTTCGCTAATTCCGAATTAACGAATTTTTCGTTGCGACGAAATTAAATCTAATTTAATTAAATAACTTTCCCTAGCAAAATTATTATTCACGTCGCTAACGAATTAATTCTAAATTAACTCGTTCGCCAGAATTAAAATCTAATTTTAATTCCGCGTCGAAATCCAATTTCGTATAATATATCGAATATATTATTTTATCGATTAATTCCAAATTAATCGTTTTCTCTCTTTAAATGTCATTTTATCCTAGATAAAATATCTCTGTAATTAATCCCAGATTAATTTTCTCTCTCTTATAATTAATCCCAGATTAATAAAGTGCGAGTCATACGTCATCAGTGAATCTTCGGGAAGCGACCCATGAGATCCCCGGATATGTTGGTAGTAAATCCGGTCGTCGGACTATCCGAACACGTAAGTACCTAGTACTACGTTTTTACCGATTTACAAGACAAGGTTGGCTTCTAGTAAAGCGCCATGCCTACCCAATTCTCCAGAAATATCCTTATAGGAATATGTGATCTATATCAGGCGTAGTATACGTAGTATTGCGTATTTCAATCCAGCATCGGATGTCACGAGCAAGGCCTGGTGCTGAAATTGTGTCTGCCCCGTACGAAGCACATATCGGATCTCTGGTAAGTAGTCTCTATAATCGGATAATCATGACCTAGTCATATTATCCCGATGACTGCAGTACATTAGATAACCAGTTCCGTATCCTACGTGATCATCATCTCCACTATGACTGGAGTGATACTTCCGTCTTAACATCACACCCAATACACTACGATTCTCAATATAGCTAGAAGAGGCGTACACAGAACCTTTTAAAGCCCTGGACAACCAAAACCAAAGTATATTGATTGTCGCAAGTATTAGCGGTGCAAGTCTCAGGTTAAGACCAAATACACCTACCCTGATTCGGACTTCCATAGACACATAGTCATACTACCAATGGAATTCCGAGGGGTCTATCCAGAGCGAAGCTGTTTCCCATACCATCGGTAAACACAACCTTCTATTACACTTGCATGAGTATCCTATACCCAAATATATGAGAACTATGTCGTTATGCCCTCACAACGCGCACAAGTGTAATACTAGTCTTTTACGCATTATCAATGTCCAATCTCGATAATACTCTGACTAGGGATATTTAATGATTAAACCTTCGTGGATTGATACTGTCTCATATCATCTCAATCCGGAACTAATCATATGGACCTTTCATCATTTATACATTTTGGTGATCTAATCACAAATGATGAAAGAGCAATTTCCTTTGTCACATAGTTAATTTGTACGACAACACAATGATATGTACAAATAGTGATGCTATGGGCCATAACTGTCCAACATGGAATAGGTGAGAAGAGAAATACCAAGAGTCAAGAGGTAATAGGCTGGACACGCAGGTCCAATTTAATAAATTCTCTATTTATTACAATAATTTCCAAAATTGCCCTCACCCATCTAATATCCATCTGATATACATTATTCATACATCACATCCATGTATTCACACAAAGCATGTTATCAATCAATCTAATCCAATTAATTAATCTGAAATTAATGACCATCCAATGTTCAAACAACGATTTGATTTGCGCGAGTCAAACTCGTTTTAAGAATAAGTACTCAAAGTACGAATTCTCGAATTATATCAAACTATTGTTGGGTTTCTAGGTTAGTCCCAAGATCGATTCAAGCAATGAAACATGTGTGAATACTCAAAAGAAGTATGGCAGAATCATACTTACATTGATCGGTTATGCGATGCGAGGAACACAAGCCTTTTACTCCCTTGATGAAGCTCTCGACTTTCTTCCTTTTTAGCTCATTGTGATTTTCGGTCATCCCTCCAAGTGTGCGCCAAGCTCCAAGCTTTGCAAATGGTGATTACATGCTCATAAGTATGTTTCCCTATCACCTTGGATGACTCTTCATGTGCTAGCATTGGATAGATTTGCCACAAATCTTCCATTACTTATTGTAAAAATTTGGCAATGGTAGAATTTTGGAGAACAAAATGGCTTCAAAGCCGAGAGAGGGAGAAAAAGGAAAATGGTTCCAAACCGTGAGTGGAGAGAGAGAAGGGCAAGTGTGTTGTGTGTTGGTATTGATTTCCAAAATCAATAATAAACCTTTACCAAAAATTTGGTATTTGCCTTTCAAAAAGGTCAACCAATTTTTGGACCTTCCAACCACCACCATCACTATTCACATAAAAAATGACTAGACATCACATCACTCAAAGTGACTAGACATCACATCAATCAAAGTGACTAATGATTTGACGCTAGATGTGACTTGTGGGCCGTACTTGAATTTGAAATGCGAGTTGGCCCGCAAACACTCCCGAGCTCGGGTTCGCTAATTCTGAATTAACGAATTTTCCGTTGCGACCTAATTAAATCAAATTCAATTAAATAATTTTGCCTAGCAAAATTACTATTCACGTCGAAAGCGAATTAATTCTAAATTAACTCGTTCGTCCGAACTAAAATCTAATTTTAATTCCGCGTCGAAATCCAATTACGTATAAAATATCGAATATATTATTTTATCGATTAATTCCAAATTAATCGTTCTCTCTCTTTAATTAATATTTTATCTCAGATAAAATATCTCCGTAATTAATCCTAGATTAATTTTCTCTCTCTTATCATTAATCCCAGATTAATAAAGTGTGAGTCATACGTCATCGGTGAATTTTCGGGAAGCGACCCATGAGATCCCCGGATATGTTGGCAGTAAATCTGGTCGTCGGACTATCCGAACACGTACGTACCTAGTACTACATTTTTACCGATTTACAAGACATGGTTGGCTTCTAGCAAAGCACCGTGCCTACCCAATTCTCCATAAATATTCTTAAAGGAATATGTGATCTATATCAGGCGTAGTATACGTAGTATTACGTATTACGATCCAGCATCGAATGTCACGTGCAAGGCCTGGGGCTGGAATTGTGTCTGCCCCGTACGAAACTCATATCGGATCTCTGGTAACTAGTCTCTATAATCGGATAATAATGACATAGTCATATTATCCCGATGACTGCAGTACATAAGAGCACCAGTTCCATATCCTACGTGATCATCATCTCCACTATGACTGGAGTGATACTTCCATCTTGAAATCACAAGCAATACACTATGATTTTAAATATACCTAGAAGAGGCGTACACAAAACCTGTTAAAGCCCTGGACGACCAAAACCAAAGTATATTGATTGTCGCAAGTATTAGTGGTGCAAGTCTCAAGTTAAGACCAAATACACCTACCCTAATTCGGACTTCCATAGACACATAGTCATACTACCAATGGAATTCTGAGGGGTCTATCCAGAGCGAAGCTGTTTCCGTACCATCAGTAAACACAACCTCCTATTACACTTGCATGAGTATCCTATACCCAAATATATGAGAACTATGACGTTATGCTCCCACAACGCGCACAAGTGTAATACTAGTCTTTTACGTATTATCGATGTCCAATCTCGATAATACTCTAACTAGGGATATTTAATGATTAAACCTTCATGGATTGATACTGTCTCATATCATATCAATCCGGAACTAATCATATGGACCTTGTATCATTTATACATCTAGGTAATCCAATTACAAATGATAAAAGGGCAATTTCCTTTATCACATAGTTAATTTGTACAACAACACCATGATCTGTACAAATAGTGATGTTATAGGTCATAATTGTCCAACAATCTCCCACTTGGCCTATAGTCAATCACTCAAGTTTTCTACACCCGAACTATGTACGGTTCGCTCAAACTTCTGCTGAGAAAAGGCTTTCGTCGGCGGATTTGTAGTGTTATCATCTGATTCGATTTATTCGATCATCACATCGCCACGATGTATGATCCGAACGAATCAGATGTATAATTGAAGTATATATCTGGATCGTTGATGAGACCATTAATTCTTTAGCCTGTGCTATAGCCTAGCTCAGCTGCTAACAGAACTTCTCCTAATCTAATTAGGATTATTATAGATCCAAAAGGCTTCTATTGCTGCCTCAGCTGTAGCAATAATCCACTTTTGTTGTTTATTCGGTAACAGTATCTAGCTTGGAAGATTTCCAGCTCACTGTTCCGTTATTCAAACTATATAGTACCTTTTATTACGACTTATAGTCGTCATCATTGATTTGGAAACTTGCAGCAGTGAACCAAGTCACTTCAAGTTCTCATTCTCCATAGTATAAGAAAGCATCCTTAGTTCATCTAAGATACTAAAGGATGTTCTTAACATCAATCCAATGACTATCACTTGGATTGGCCTGATTGTGACTCCATTTACTCAAAACATATGAGACACCAGGTCACGTACATTTATTTCAATGTACGAGTTCTCGAAGAGTGCCAACAACTTTTAGATCTATCCCAGTAGATCTTTATTCCTAGAATAAATGTTGTTTCTCCCAAGAATTCTATGGAGAATTTTCATGAAAGCCAACCTTTCACCGATTGTATTATGGTAATAACATTTCCAAGAAATGATATATCATCATTACTTAGGATAGTCGCTGTCAGTGCGCTCCCACTAACCTCCTTATATACACAAGAATTATTTTCGTTTTGAATTAAATCATATACCATTATGATTACATCAAAACGATAATTCCATGATCGCAATGCTTACTTCAATCCATAAATGGATTGAATAACTTGCAAACTTTGTTTGCTTGTTTTGGTACGACAAAACCGTCAGGATGTTGTAAACATCCTCCAAAAGGTTTCCGTTAAGGAAAACGGTTTTGGCATTCAGCTGCCATATTTCATGAATGAAACATGCAGCATTAGCAAGCATTGTCCAAATGGATTTAACCATGGCAATGATTAAAAGGTTTCGTCGTAATCGACACAATGTTGATAACGATACCTTTTCGCTACAAGCCTAGCTTAGTACGTTGGTATCTTGCCTTCCATGTATGTCTTCCTTGAAGACTTATATAGTACCAATAGGCACAATGCCTTCCGGTACAACAACCAGTGTCCAAACTTGGTTGGTATTCATGGAATCCATTTCGGACTTTATGGCACTTTACCATGATAGGGAGTCGATACATTGTATCACTTCCTCATTCGTAGTCAGTTCGTATTCCTCAATAAGATTGACATCATTACGAGGTGATATCAGAAACCCATACCTCCCAGGTTGTTTTCTGACTCTCTCCGACTTGCGCGATTCTTATGTATTCGAAGATTATTGGTATAGTTTCATCCTTGATGAACTATTTATGTTCCATTAAGGACTCAGTGCCTGAAACAGTATTTGGGTTCTAGTTTGGTATCATCCAAACATATGCCCAGCATTCCCAAATCTTTAGGAATGAGAAAACCCGGTTTCTTTCTTGTTCATATCTAATATGAAGTCTGTCTAACAGATTTTTATGGAACCTTATTCAAAATAAGTTTTGCACTGATTAATGCTTATCCCCAGAAGGAAAATGGTAGCTCAGAGCGACTCATGATTAACCTTACTATGTCCAATAAGGTTCGAATTCTCAGTTCGGACACACCGTCAAATTGACGTGTTCTGGGAGGAGTCCTCATTGAAAGAATACTATACTCTTTCAAGTATTTGAGAAACTTATTGCTTAAGTATTTTCCATCATGGTCTAACCGTGACAATTTTAATACTTTAGCCGATCTGTCTGTCTACTTCGTGTCGAAACTCTTTGAATTCATCAAAAGTTTCTGATCTGGGTTTCACGAGAAAAACATAACCATAACGCGATGCCACATCCGTAAAGGTTTCGAACCATTCATATCATTTCTAGCCTAGCTAGACATGGGCCCACTTACGTCACTATGAACGAGGGCTAACAGATCGGTGGTACTTGCACTTTTACCAAGTAAAAGGTGTTTTATGCACTTTGTCTAATATTCACCGATGACCGATGACATTTGACTTGAACAGAATTAATCTGGGATTAATTATGAGAGAGAAAATTAATCTGGGATTAATTACAGTAAGAATTAATATGGGATTAATTCATCTAGAAGAGAGAACGCGATGAATTTGAAATTAATCGGTAAAATAAATTTAATAGTTAAATTGGATTTTTCTATTTAATTTATTTAATTGGGCTAAAATAATATATCGGATATATTAATTGAAATTGGATTTCAATACGGAATTAAAATTGGATTTTAATTCTAGCGAACGAATTAATTCGGAATTAATTCGTAAGCGACTTTCGTAATAATTTTACGAGTCATTATTATTTAATTAAATTGGATTTAATTATTTAACAATTGAAAATTCGTTTAGTCAGATTAAACGAACCGGGCCCAAAGTGTGTTGTGTAAGCCAACCAAATTTTGAATTGAAAGTGGTGGGACCCACTTTACTTACATCCAATGTTAGACATGTGATGGAAGTGGTTGGCAAGCATTTAAAAGGCATCTTTTTTATGTCAACTCACTTTGTACACAATTTTAGTAACAAGTTTTGGAAACTTAAAAACACTATTCATTCTCTCCATTTTCTCTCTAAAATCGTGAGCTTCATGCTTCATAGGGAAGAAATTTTGCTTCACAAATTGATCCAAGATAGCACTTTGGGAGTCTTTGAAGGTGATATGGAAACTCACCCTTGATTTTAGAACTCAACGATTTAGCTTGGAGCTTCTACATCTATGAAAGTTTCGAACTTCTCTACCGATCAATGTAAGTCTTCCGCAACTTACTTGTTAAATTCACACAATAATCACGCTTAGAGATCCCATGGCATGTCTAGGACACTAACAATGGTATCAGAGCCATCCAAAGCTTGATTTGAAATCTATGGTTTATGGACTTTAATTTTGGATTTTTTGCTTGGAGCTTGATTTACCTAAATTGATTATGTGGTTGTGTTTATATGATGATGAATTGGATTTGTGCATCATTGGATTTGAGAAAAATTTATTAGATTAAAAATAACCAATTCCTTATGCATGGATGAATGTGACCCTAGTATGCTCATGGTAATTTTTTGAAAATTAGACAATTGGATGTGTTGTAAGCATGAAATGAATATTGATTGTTGATTTAATTGGATTAAAATCAAAATTGGATATTATTTATGCCCATTCCCGTGAGCTATAGCATGTTGGAATAGATTGATTTTGCTTCAATTTATGTTGGACATGAATTGGATGATTAAAGCATGATTAATTAGTTTAATTGATGTTTTGGAAATATTGGATTAATTAATTAATTGTGGTAATTGCACTTTAATTAGATTAATATGTAATTTGGAATAATATGTTAATTTAATTTGTTGTATTTGGGCTTAATGGGCTTGTTTGGGCCAAGTATGGTTTCAGACAATTGGGTTGGATCCAATTGGGCCTAAAACCATTTCCATAAAGTCCAAATATGACGATTGGGCCTTTAAAATTTTAATTGGGCCTAATGGGCCTAAATTGATTTTTGGCATAGGGTGATTCCTATTTGGGCCTTGGCATTTTGGGTTTGATCCATATTGGCCAAAACCCATGCCTTAAGAATTAATTGAAAGCCCATTGGACTTTAATTAAATTGGCATTGGATGTTAATTGGGCCTTTGAGACCCAATTGGATTGGATTTGGAATCCAAGTCTTTCAGGCACATAAATAAGTGTAATTATTTAATTTGAAATTAAATTCGAATTAGTATTGAATACAAATTAAATTGGATTTAAAATTATAGTTCGATATAATTCAAGAATATGTACTTTGAGTATTTATTCATAAACGAGTTGGACTTGCGCAAATCAAATCGTTGTTTGAACATTGGATGGTCATTTACTCAAAGATTAATTAATTGGATTATATTGATTGAATAACATGTTTTGTGTGAATACTTGGATGTATTTGTATGAATAATGTATATCGGATGGATATTAGAAGGATGGGGGCAATTTTGAAACTTGTTGTAATAAATTTATAATTTATCAAATTGGACCTGCGTGTCCAGCCTATTATCTTTTTACTCTTTGTATTTCTCTTATCACCAATTCCTCTCAATGTAAATGAGGTTTCTTTAATGTATTATGTAATTGGGTATAAGTTTGTAAAGTGCTAGCGGGAGAGAGGAAAGAGAGAGATTTTTTCTAGGAACAAATTGTATCGTATATCCATCCGCATATCATTATTAATTTTATTCGCGCCTTATTATGCTTTTAGAATGCATGAGACCTAATCAAAGATAATAAATTGGTTGCCAATTTACGCGAAAAACCCTCATTAAATATTAAGCGTTTTCCTTCCATTGAGTGGTTCTTTCTCAAGATCCAAGATTGGCATTGGTTTGTTGGCCAAGTCAAGATCATTGTCCATCGCAGATGTGTTTGAACCACGAAAGCTTTGTTACATATCGCATGTCTTGGGCAATTGTGATTTGTTGGCCAAAGTCAAGGTCACTTTTGTACATCGACGTGGATTACGACGCTTTCCCACTATCAATGGGTCACGCTTAACTGGAATCATTAAGCTTGTTGAGCCAAAGCCAAGGCTTAGTTGATTCATAGGAAAATGATAGGAATATATATTGGATATATATCTCGGACTTGGAGGTCCACCTACTGGATCTAGGAATTGGATGGGATCCAATTGATCTTAGAGATCTACCTAGTTAAGTTTCATACAGCTTGTTGGCCAAAGTCAAGGTTGTGTGTTATTTAACGGGATCCTAGCCCACTAGGAAACTGGGTTTCCCGAGTACTCCACAGAGGGTTAGAGACTCACCGAAAAATAGTGGGAGGCTAGTATTAAATTTGCAATTTCGTTTAAATACTTGCCAATACGCGCTCTTTTATTTTATTTATCGTAGTTATAAATATATTAGTTGGACTAATATTGAATATTTCTTTCTTTGAACAGTTAGACTGTACAAGACACTACTCCACTTGTAGTTGGTCATATAGTTAGACAATAGTAACCATTACATTTTGAGTGTACCCGAAATCATTGATTGGATAGTTGGACTACAGCAATCGAGATGGCTGGAAAGATTAGCGTTAGGGACATCATAATGGGCGATAATGTCTTTAACGGCTCCAATTTTCCAGATTGGGAGATGAACCTCGGGATAGTCTTGGGAGCTGAGAAGTTACTCTATGTCATAGAGAAACCTCTCGGGCCTGAGCCCAGATTTGAGCAAACAGTAGAGCATGATTTTTAGGAGACTCATCGTGATGATAACTTTAGCGCTCAATCCATAATGCTTGCCGAAATGACTCATCAGTTTCGTCGTTAGAACAAATGATTGGATCTTTATAGTATGATGTTGAAATTGAAGGATCTTCACAAGTCTAATCTTAGATCTCAGCAGCATGAGTTGTGAAAGAAGCTCTTTCACTCGCGTATATCAGAGGGTACATCTGTCGAGCACTATGTGTCCCAGATGATTGCTGACATCGAACAGCTAGGTCAGCTGGGCATAACCTTTGAGGCCGAGACTTCCATAGATTTGATCTTACAGTCTCTGGCCGAATGTTGGGGCGGGTTCTTCATGAACTATAACATGATGAACCAAGAGAAAACTCTTGGAGAGTTATTGGCGATGCTGAAAGAAGCAGAGTCAGAGCTTCTGAAGGGCAAGAAGCATGAGGCGCACCTTACTTCGACATCCCAGATGGCCAAGGCTTGGTCGAAGGCTTTTGGGGGTGTGAAGAAAAGGAAGAAGAAGGGCAAGTCTAAATAATCACAGTGTTCTGGGAAGACTAAGGACATATCCCAAGACGTCTACCTATATTGTGGCAAACGGGCTCACTGGAAGCGTGACTGCCGTGAGTACAAGGCGGAGTTGAAGGAAGTGAAGACGGACAAGGCTCCGGCTTCATGTATGTTTGTTATAAACATGTCCACTACTGGTTTTAAAAAATTGGATTTTTGATTATGGATGTGGTACTCACATATGTACTGGTGTGCAGGATCTGCTGATTAGCAGGATACTGGCTTCATATGAGATCGTAGGCGGAAATGGGATGAGAGTCGATGTTTTGGCCGTTGGGACCTATGTTTTGTATCTGCCCTTGGGGCATGTAATTACATTAGGTGACTGTTATTTCGTACTTAGTTTGACTAGGAACATCATCTCTGCATTTTGCTTAACCCGTTGCGGGTATACCTTTGCATTCCGGAACACTGGGTGTTTTGTATATAAAGATAACATTTTGATATGTACAGCAAATGTTAATACTAG
Organism: Zanthoxylum bungeanum; assembly: GCA_019454045.1. Classification (NCBI taxonomy): domain Eukaryota; kingdom Viridiplantae; phylum Streptophyta; class Magnoliopsida; order Sapindales; family Rutaceae; genus Zanthoxylum; species Zanthoxylum bungeanum. Next base: position 34,465 of record SKCR01005996.1, on the reverse strand, counting down.
TCTTTATATTTTGAATGTAAATGAATCTCAAACATATAACATGACAGACAAAAGGCTCAAATTGAGTAAATCATATGAGACTTATTTGTGGCATTGTCGTCTGTGACACATTAACAGGACTTGTATATCCACACTTTCGAAGAGTTGATACGTGGACGGATTTGATCCTAATTCATATGATGTCTGCGAATCTTGTTTATTAGGGAAAATGCTTAAAACGTCTTTTAGTAGTAAAGGTGTTAGTGCCACTGAGCTGTTAGCCCTCGTTCATAGTGACATATGTGGGCCCATGTCTAGCCAGGCTAGAGGTGGATAACAATACTTCGTAACCTTTACGGATGTTGCATCGCATTATGGTTATGTGTATCTTATGAAACACAAGTCGGAAACTTTTGAGAAATTCAAAGAGTTTCGACACGAAGTAGAAAAACAGACCAGCAAAAGTATTAAAAATATTGCGGTTGGACCATGATGTAGAATACTTAAGCAATGAGTTTCAAGATTCCTTGAAAGAGTATGGTATTCTTTCATAGTGGAATCCTCCTCGAACACCTCAATTGAGTGATGTGTCCGAATGGAGAAATTGAACTTTGTTGGATATGGTAAGTGTAGACAACAGAAACTGGGCGACGCCGTCCTAGGCTCGCGGCCTGGCTGAGAAGTGTGAAATAACATGGAGTCGCCACCCGGTGTGAACCGGGAAAATGAGATTTAAGGCCGTACTCACCCCTCGCAAGGGAAGACCTCAAACCGTTGGGTTCGGAATAGTCCCTTACTTATGTCACTTGTAATGAACGGATTTGTATAATATTAACCAAGTCTACTAGACATGCATGGGTAAAAACTATTCTAAGTTTCTATAGAACTAAATCTAAATTCGTATGCTTTGAAAGTCAGTCTTTACAACGGCATCACATACCAAACATGCTACATTAAATCTAAACATGCCATAATTTAAATTCCTAATAGGAAAGGTAAATACCTAAAATATGCTTGAAATGAAATTACATTCTAACAACCTAATCATGCTCAAATAACCATTCTAAGTCATTATTTCATGTGAATTAATCCTAAACGACATGCCAAGCTAAACATTCATACCAAACACGTGAAAATACATTTCCTAAATCATTATTTTATGTGAATAATTTAATACAACATACTAAACTAATTAAACACATTAAACACCTAGAATACATTTTTCTAAGCCATTATTTCATGTGAGTTACTCCTAAACGACATGCCAAGTTAACTACTCATGCTAAAATACCAAAAATAAATTTTTAAATCATTATTTTATGTGAGAAAATTATGTAATATAAACCCTCAGGTCTAACCTTTTTATGTCGTTCCTTGGAGATGCGTTATATGGCCGTCGGAAGGGCAAAGGCACTACAATTTCACTGGTTCGCTGGTTCAATGTTCTGCTCACTGTTTCGCACTTTTGTTCGCTGTTTGGAGTCCCCTTGAGCTGCTGTTTGGCGTGACCTTCAGAGGGTTGATAAGGTCAGTTTGTGCATTGGTTTGAGGGGGGAATAAGGGTGATTTGGGTGCAATTTCGTGGGGCTAATTTCAGGCAGTATGTTCGTGAGTTTCAGGTCTGTTTGGAGGCTATCTTGGCGTGAAAATGGGGCTGGTTTGGGGGCTGTGATGGCGTGAATCTTCAGGTCTGGACAGAGGCTGTAGTGTGCTTGAATTATAGAGGAAATTAGAGGCCAACTACGTGAGGTTGAGGGCTGATTGAGGGCTGTAATGTGCGTGAATCAGTGGGCAGTGAGGAGGGGTGTTGGGGCGTGATGTGCAGGGAAGATGTAGGGCTGTTTTGATCTTTCAAAATGCTTGAGTCTTTGCTTGATGTGTGCTTGATCTCCTTAGGTATGTGTTAGGGGTTTCAAGGTGGAAAATGATGGTTTATATAGGCAAATGGTGTAGTGGAGGTGTAAGTGTGAATGAGTGAGGTATGGGTTGAATGAGTGAGGTATGGGTTTGAATGAGTGAGGTATGGGCTTGAATGAGTGAGGTGTGGGTGTGAATGAGTGAGGTATGGGTTTGAATGAGTGAAGTATGGGTGAGGTATGGGTTTGAATGAGTGAAGTATGGGTGAGGTATGGGTATTGAATGAGTGAAGTGTTATTTATTAATATTTTGTTAAAGTGAGGTGGAATGGTTAAAGTAAGTTTGGTATATGGGTAAATCATGTTGGAATAGTGTAAGGAGGGGTAATTTTAGTGTTATGGTCGTGGGCCTAATGGAGGGTGGGCTTGGTGTTTGATTTATTTTGGTTTTATGGGCTTTGGATGTGTGGTTTGGGTGCTTAGGTGGCTTTAGAATGGTTTGGGGTGATTTCGGGTTAAGAGATACGTTAAAAAAAATGAACTTTCAACAAGCGAACTCCGAGCGAACTTAAACAAAATATGTCAATTCTTGACTTTGCCTTTCCGACAACCGTTTTCCGCGACTCCTACGACTTAAAGGTGGTGCATCCATACGAGACTCCTCATCGGGTTTCACATGCAAAAATGCAATGTCTACAGTCGCCCCCCCTTTGATGGGACTTGTGAGTGTGTGACAGTGACAATCCTATCAAAGTCTATGCAGTGCATTTATACTTACCTGGCTCGCCAGCTGCCACCTGACTCGCCTGTTGTTGATTTGATGGTGCTAAGCCCCGTACCTAGGGCGTTGCAGTAGTCCACAATTCTTCAGAATAGTCCACGATAGTCCACATAATCCACGATAATCCACGGTGATCCACATAATCCACAGTATTCCGCACAATCCACATAATCCACGGTAGTCCACGCAATCCACATAATCCACGGTAGTCCACATGATCCACGGTAGTCCACAGTAGTCCACATAATCCACGATAATCCACGTAATCCACAGTATTCCACACAATCCACATAATCCACGGTAGTCCACGCAATCCACATAATCCACGGTAGTCCACATAATCCACGGTAGTCCACAGTAGTCCACATAATCCACATAATCTTCATAACCTTCATAATCCACAGTAGTCCACAACGCTTTTATGATAATTTACGCTAATCCACATAATCCACGACGTTTCATGATAATCTACGATAGTCCACAACACTTCATGATAATCCACGGTAATTCACAACACTTCATGATGATCAACGGTAGTCCACAACACTTCATGATAATCCACAGTAATCCACAAAACTTCATTATAATCCACGGTAATCCACAACACTTCATGATAGTCCAGCGTGCTAACCCCATACCTAGGGTGTCGCGGTGACGTCTCCGTACCTAGAGAGCCACAAATGTCTGAGTGCTAACCCCGTACCTAGGGTGTCGCTGAAATGTCTCCATACCCGGAGTGTCGTACCTGGCTGAACTGATCTGATATCTCCGTACCCGGAGTGCCGTACCTGGCTGAACAACCTGATGTCTCCATACCCGGAGTGTCGTTCCTGGCTGACTGATCTGATAGCTCCATACCCGGAGTGCCGTACCTGGCTGGACTGATACTGAAATAATGTGGGCTCGCCCCCTGAATGCCATTCCTTGTAAAAAATTGATCTGAGCTGATGTGGGCCCCGCCCCCAAGAGTGCCGTACCCGGCAAGACTGGTCAAACTGATACTGATGCTGATGCTGATATTATGTAGGCCTCGCCCCCATATTGCCATACTCGGTAATGATGCTGCTGATGATGTGGGCCTCGCCCCCAGATTGCCATACCTGGCAAGACTGCCACTGATGCTAATATGGGCCTCGCCCCCAGATCGCCATACCCGGCAGAACTGATACTGAACTAATGTGGGCCTCGCCCTCAGGTTGAGATAGGCCTCGCCTTCAAACTGATACTGATATGGGCCTCGCCCAAATTGATACTGATATGGGCCTCGCCCAAACTGATACTGATATGGGCCTCGCCCAAACTGATATGATATCTACCTCACACATTGCACCACCTCTCACGAGATAATATTTGATAAATTGATATATTTTTGTCCTCAATGAATGCTTTCGCGTCGAAACCGAAGAACCTTCGAAGTACTCGACATACTCATCCAATCATCTGAATGGGTGATCTGAGCTAGACTCCATGTGTGTGTGTGCCAAGGCTCTTTCGCAGCTTAGTCCTTAAGTAAGCTAACTTGGTGATTTCGTTTCAGAGAATCAAACCAGTGGGTCTAACCAACCTGGATGTCTTAATCACATTCTGTGATTACTTCAACATACTCAACATGATATGGTTTTCATCTTTTTTTTTCTTTTGTCTCTCTTTTCTTTTTCTTTTCTTTTTCTTTTTCTTTTTTTTTCTTCTCTTTTCTTTTTCTTTTCTTTTCTCTTTTCTTTTTCTGACATACCTACCCCCTTTAAGGTAGCATTTCTCCTCATGGTGGTCCTAATACTCGCCCATGGGTAGCTTCACGCTTATCGGTTATAGGTTGTCTATTTTTTTTTTCAGAGACACATTTTTTTTTTATTTCCAACCATATCATATATCATAGCATCGGTAAACAAGTGTGGACATTCAGGCAAACGGTCATTCACCGATACATCATCTCATTAACTAGTCGCTTAGCTAACCACTCAGGCTTCCACTGTTAGGATCCCGTAACCAAGTGCTTATGAGTTTAATCTAAGATCAATCCATTCAGGGTACCGGATGAGAGCGCGTCTCGCACTTTTTGTTTCTAGGGTCTCTCCCTACAGCATGCAATGTCATCAGCGGGCATACGTCTGCCTATCAAAGACTTCTCTCACTCATTTTTTTTTTCTTTTTTCATTCATTTTTTTTTCTATTTTTTCATTCAAATTTTTTTTTTTTTTCATAATTAAAATGAAATACAAACTTTTCAAATAAAACACAAACTTTCAAATAGGCCTTGGATACCTGGTCAGCAGGGCACATTACCGATTCAGATCAATGTCCAATTTGCGCTTCTTGCCACGATCACTATCAGTCCAGTCCAATTTGGAGATGATAGGGTCAAGCTTCGGCTCAAAAGCCAGGATCTGGTCAATCAACTCTTCGGCCTTTGTTGCCGTCAGGAAAATGTCTTCCACAGATTTGGTGACAAATTCATGTCTCTTGGCTTCCGCAAGAAACACAAACAGGAAATCGAAGAAGTGCTCAATATTAAGCAACCCGATGGGTTTCCGGTGAACGTTTAGGTGTGCCCATGACGCCACTGTAAATATTTCTTCGAATGTGCCAAGTCCACCTGGTAATGCAATGAACGCATCTGCAGTATTAATCATTTCATGGAGTCGTTCAGACATACCTGATACAATGCGCTCGTCTCCATTTGTTGGCCCGATTAACTGTTCATCTGCCAAAGGTCTCGGGATGATTCCCAAAACATTACCGCCACCATCTTGAACGGCTTTTGAAACAGCTCCCATCATTCCCAGATTGCCACCGCCATATACCAAGTGCATGTTTTTCGCAGCCATGACTCGCCCCAATTCCTTAGCAGCTTCCAAGAATTTAGGTATGTTACCAGGGTTAGATCCACAGAAGACACAAATTTTCTTGAATCGTTGCTGTGAGGTAGCTTCCATCTTTTTTTTTCTCTTACTTGGATGTATATTTGAATGTGTTGAGGAGAGCAATGCCGCTGAATTTATAGGACCTGCAAAAGAGGTGAATAATAATTGCAATAACATATTCCACTGAATGACGGTTAGCTAGATCACAAAAGAAGTCATCAGAAGTCAAGAAAGCCATCAGATCATGTCTGCAAAAACAACGAGAGAAATCGTGAGATGTCAAAAAGTTGTGGATTCGTTCCAGGAAAATAACAGAAAATAACAAAGGAGATCGTGATACGTCAAAAAGCTGTGGATTCTTTCAACGAAAATAACAGAAAATACCAAAGGAAGCTCTAAAATGTCAAAAAGTTGTGGATCTCTTCCACTTCAACATGTCGTGAATGGTCCAAACAGTTATAGATTTCTGCCACATTAATGAATTATCTCCCATTCTTTGTTGCCAAGCACCAATCCCTATGTCCTAACTTGCTCCGCCTTTGCTTTCACTCGCCAGACATGACCGAAATTCTTCTGTCATCGTGGCTTCACCATCGTCTTTTTGTGCTCGCCGCTTTTTCTGATTTTTGCTGCTTCTTTTCTTTCTTCTTTTCCTTCCTTCTTTTTTCTTTAAACCTGCAAATACAAAACAACAAATGAATACATGTGCATGTAAATATGTAAGTGAAGAGATACTCCCTTTTCGTGATGGCTTGGATCTTCATTGTGCTCCTCGGCGCCACATGTCTCTAGTCGCTCTCTACTGGTTTTCTTCTGAAATCTGCAAAAACACAACACAAAACAAAGGATGCAAGTTACGTGTATGCATGGATGAATTCCCTATCCCGTTGGGTTAGGTCTTCTGCCCGTTCCCTTGGTGACCGCTCAGTTCTTTTTTTTTTTTTTTTTTTTTCAGCAAAGTGCAGCTTCAATCTGCTTTCATCGACCAATTCGGTGAACTCCCAAATCTGGTAATCTCCTTGCCTTTTTCCCGATTTTCTGTCTTTTTCTTACTTACTCCGCTGAAATTCTCCGTGTTCTGAGTGTCACTGAATATCATGGTATCAGGGTTGTCAAATATACTCATATTGTGCAGGTTGAATGAATGAGACTCAGGCAAGTAAGCGAAATGAACTTCTTTATTATCATTTAGAAAAAGGTTCGAACAAGTAGACAAAATAAATGATGGATCAGAGTTGAATAAGATCAGGGAAATAAACATCCCCGTGATTTGTAACTTCGTTTTCCCCTGTCTTCTTGCTTCATTCGACCAACAACTTCTCCAGTTTCAATAGTTCTTCTGCCAATTCACCTTCGTCACTGTCCGAGAGGTTTTCCCAAAGATCCTCCCTCTGTTTTATTTCACTTTTACCACTGTTGCCATGTATCCCCCTGCGAGAAGTTTGGTAGTTGCGAGTTTGAAGGACATGGCTGTCAGGTAGGCCGGGGTTGATTATGCGAGAGGGTGGAGATTTTTTATGTGTATCGGGTTGTTCTCTTTCAGGATCGGGTATTTTTTTGGGAGTCTATGAGGTCTTGGATTTCATGCCTAAGGCGGGCGCAGTTGTCGGTGTCATGACCTCTTTGCTGGTGGAGGCAACAGAAAAGGTTCAGGTTAAGTAGCGTGGCACAGGGTTTGGAAGTGGTCTGGGCTCTAAGGGAATTATGAGTCCTTGCCTTTTCAACTCCTTAAACACCTCTGACAAAGGTCTACCAAGTTTGGAGAATCGTCTGTCTCTAGCAGGGGTAACCCCAGAGGAAGTGGGCTTGGTCTTTGAAGGTTCCTCAATGGTCTTTCCATTCCGGTTGCACAACTTTCTGTCACTGGCTACACTGGGTACAGTCAAACTAGCCACAACATTGGTCAAAACTTGCAGTTGCTCAACAATTTTGGTCACTTTGATCTCCAATCGATCCAAACGGGATTCCTCGTTGGTTGACTTGATCATACTGGTTGATGGTCCCTTGAAAAATCTTTTTTCCTCCCTAACCCAACGGGAATCTATGATGGCTTTTAAGCACAAAGGGTTAACATGATGCATGCATGCATGAGATGCGCGTGATGTATGAAATAAATAAGCTCGTAAAAGAATTTACAATAATCGGCCCGTTATCATTTCAAAGTATTTAGTCACACTATTGCGCAGTGCAAACTTGTCCCAGTTGAAAAGGCCCAACATGTTTACACTTTGCGATAATATAACTAAATAACTTCAAATAATAAGAGGCCTAAACACAAAATAGCCCATTAGCATTTTAGAAGCTTTTGGCCTAATTGTCAAAGGACATGAACTTGTCCCTGTTTAAATGGCCCAACAAGTTCACATTTATTGACAAAAAGTCCAACTGAATCCAAATGATAATGGTCCAAAACACAAGCATAAATAAGTAATTTTTACTGGTCACAAAACTAAGGTTCATGTGTAAGTTCTAGGAATGTAAACAAAGGCCCTTATTGACAAAGGATTACCCACAACTAGGACTCCCCACTCAAGGGTTCAAACGACCAAGTGAGTGCACCTTATATGTCAACAAGTTAAGGTATGTGACTAACTGTCAAATGGACTTCCCGTTGTAGATTCCCCAGAGGGAGGGCGGAGCAAAGCTCACCGTGGATACCCAAGCCCCTTAGGCTCTTATCGCTTGGTGACAGGAATAAACAACGAGTCCTCCAAATTAGTCTATCACATGAGATGATTATTTAGATGCCTTCGCAGCTTTTCCTTATAAAAAGGTAGTGAGTGAAGGAAAACACCAACCATCCCCTAGGAAAATGATTATCTAGGTGCCTTCACAGCTTTTCCTTGTAAAAAGGTAGTGAGTGAAGGAAGACACCAAACATCACCTAGCCCTAACAATGCCTTTGATTAAATTCCCTAAACTTACAGTAAACATGGTTAATTAAAACACAAATCCAAACATTACAAGACTATTTCGAGGCCAATTCTCTTATCCCCAGTGGAGTCGCCAGACTGTAGACAACAGAAACTGGGCGACGCCGTCCTAGGCTCGCGGCCTGGCTGAGAAGTGTGAAATAACATGGAGTCGCCACCCGGTGTGAACCGGGAAAATGAGATTTAAGGCCGCACTCACCCCTCGCAAGGGAAGACCTCAAACCGTTGGGTTCGGAATAGTCCCTTACTTATGTCACTTGTAATGAACGGATTTGTATAATATTAACCAAGTCTACTAGACATGCATGGGTAAAAACTATTCTAAGTTTCTATAGAACTAAATCTAAATTCGCATGCTTTGAAAGTCAGTCTTTACAACGGCATCACATACCAAACATGCTACATTAAATCTAAACATGCCATAATTTAAATTCCTAATAGGAAAGGTAAATACCTAAAATATGCTTGAAATGAAATTACATTCTAACAACCTAATCATGCTCAAATAACCATTCTAAGTCATTATTTCATGTGAATTAATCCTAAACGACATGCCAAGCTAAACATTCATACCAAACACGTGAAAATACATTTCCTAAATCATTATTTTATGTGAATAATTTAATACAACATACTAAACTAATTAAACACATTAAACACCTAGAATACATTTTTCTAAGCCATTATTTCATGTGAGTTACTCCTAAACGACATGCCAAGTTAACTACTCATGCTAAAATACCAAAAATAAATTTTTAAATCATTATTTTATGTGAGAAAATTCTGTAATATAAACCCTCAGGTCTAACCTTTTTATGTCGTTCCTTGGAGATGCGTTATATGGCCGTCGGAAGGGCAAAGGCACTACAATTTCACTGGTTCGCTGGTTCAATGTTCTGCTCACTGTTTCGCACTTTTGTTCGCTGTTTGGAGTCCCCTTGAGCTGCTGTTTGGCGTGACCTTCAGAGGGTTGATAAGGTCAGTTTGTGCACTGGTTTGAGGGGGGAATAAGGGTGATTTGGGTGCAATTTCGTGGGGCTAATTTCAGGCAGTATGTTCGTGAGTTTCAGGTCTGTTTGGAGGCTATCTTGGCGTGAAAATGGGGCTGGTTTGGGGGCTGTGATGGCGTGAATCTTCAGGTCTGGACAGAGGCTGTAGTGTGCTTGAATTATAGAGGAAATTAGAGGCCAACTACGTGAGGTTGAGGGCTGATTGAGGGCTGTAATGTGCGTGAATCAGTGGGCAGTGAGGAGGGGTGTGTGGGCGTGATGTGCAGGGAAGATGTAGGGCTGTTTTGATCTTTCAAAATGCTTGAGTCTTTGCTTGATGTGTGCTTGATCTCCTTAGGTATGTGTTAGGGGTTTCAAGGTGGAAAATGATGGTTTATATAGGCAAATGGTGTAGTGGAGGTGTAAGTGTGAATGAGTGAGGTATGGGTGTGAATGAGTGAGGTATGGGTTGAATGAGTGAGGTATGGGCTTGAATGAGTGAGGTGTGGGTGTGAATGAGTGAGGTATGGGTTTGAATGAGTGAAGTATGGGTGAGGTATGGGTTTGAATGAGTGAAGTATGGGTGAGGTATGGGTATTGAATGAGTGAAGTGTTATTTATTTAATATTTTGTTAAAGTGAGGTGGAATGGTTAAAGTAAGTTTGGTATATGGGTAAATCATGTTGGAATAGTGTAAGGAGGGGTATTTTAGTGTTATGGTCGTGGGCCTAATGGAGGGTGGGCTTGGTGTTTGATTTATTTTGGTTTTATGGGCTTTGGATGTGGGTTTGGGTGCTTAGGTGGCCTTTAGAATGGTTTGGGGTGATTTCGGGTTAAGAGATACGTTAAAAAAAATGAACTTTCAACAAGCGAACTCCGAGCGAACTTAAAAAAAATATGTCAATTCTTGACTTTGCCTTTCCGACAACCGTTTTCCGCGACTCCTACGACTTAAAGGTGGTGCATCCATACGAGACTCCTCATCGGGTTTCACATGCAAAAATGCAATGTCTACAGTAAGGTCAATGATGAGTCGCACTGAGCTAAAAATTTCCTTCACGGAATACGCATTGAACAGTGCAATACTTATTTTGAATAAGGTTCAGTCAAAGTCTGTTGGACAGACTCCATATGAAATATGGACAGGAAAAAAACCGGGTTTCTCATTCCTAAAGATTTGGGGATGCTGGGCATATATTAAATGTTTGGATGATACCAAACTAGAACCCAAATCGGATAAGTGCCTATTTGTAATTGGTTATCCTAGGGAAACCAAAAGATATTAATTCCACAATCCATAAGAGAACAAAATATTTGTTGCTCTTCATACGGTTTTCCTTAGAGGAATTCCTAAATGCAGTGGTAAGTGGGAGGAAAGTAAAACTCGATGAAAATCAGAGTGATATTATTCCTGGCACCGATCCTCTCACAGAACATGAACATTTCATCAGGGATGAGACTGTTCCATAATCTTCTAATGCACAAGAACCGCGTAGGTTGGAGAGAGTCAAAAAACAACCTAAGAGGTATGGGTTTCTGATCTCACCTCATATAGATATTAATCTTATTGAGGAAGATAAACCGGCTACGTATGAGGAACCGATACAGGGTATCGACTCTGTTTTATGGTAAGAGGACATGAAGTCCGAAATGGATTCCATGTATACAACCAAGTTTGGACACTGGTTGATGTACCAGAAGGCATTGTGCCTATTGGTAGCAAATGAGTCTTCATGGTGAAGACAGACATTGATGGCAACAAAAAAAATGTACAAAGCCAGGCTTGTAACGAAAGGGTATCGTCATCAACATGGTGTTGATTACGACGAAACCTTTTACCCGTTTCCATGATTAAATCCATTCGGATAATGCTTGCTATTGCTGCATATTTCGATTATGAAATATGGCAGATGGACGTCAAAACCGCTTTCCTTAACGAAAACCTTTTGGAGGATCTTTATATGCAACAGCTTGACGGTTTTGTCGTTCCAAAACATGCAAACAAGGTTTGCAAGTTAAATCGATCCATTTATGGATTGAAGCAAGCATTGCGTTCTTGGAACCAACGTTTTGATGAGATCATATTACAATATGGTTTCATTCAAAACGATGATGATTCTTGTTAAATAAGAAGGTTAGTGGGAGCGCACTGACATTGATTTTCCTATACGTTGATGATATATTGCTTCTTAGCAATGACATTCCCATATTAAAATCGGTGAAAGCTTGGCTTTCATTAAAATTCTCCAGGAAATTCTTGGGAGAGGCAACCTTTATTCTAGGAATAAATATATACTGGGATAGATCTAAAAGTTGTTGGCACTCTCCGAGAACTCGTACATTGACAAAATATTGAAGAGATTCAACATGGATCAGCCCAGAATGGGCTGCTTCTAGTGTCACATGGCGTCTCTCTATCTAAGGACATGTGTCCTAAAACTCAAGATGAGAGAGATGCAATGAATCTGATCCCGTTCGCTTAAGAAGTCGGATCGATCATGTATGCCATAATATGTACGCGACCTGGTGTCTTATATGCTTTGAGCATCTGCGGTCACTATCAGGCCGATCCATGTGATGGTCACTGGATTGATGCTAAGTGTTGGTTTCTATAATTAGTCCCAAGGAAAGATTAAGCAATAGAAATACAATAAACATACATGCAAAGCTTGAAGGATGGCGGAAACATACTTACAAAGCTATGTGACGAAAATGGTGATGAGGATCCTTGAGCCTCCAAGGATGAAGTTTCGGCCAAGCAAGAAGATGGAGAGAAGCTTCAAATCTTTGAGTATTCCAAGCTCCAAATGCGTTTCCCTATCACCTCTTTTGATCCTTGCTTGTGCTAGCAAAAATGAAGAATGAGAAAACAATTTTCTACCTTGTGTATGCAGCTCACGGCGTGAGCAAGAGAGAAAGAAGAGGAGAGTGTTTCACTTTTAATTTTGTTCCCTTTTGCATGCCAAAACCGTGAGTGACAAAGGAAAATGAAAAGTGATATGATATCTAATACCAAAAGAATTTTTTAATGCCAAAAATCCTTCAAAACCGTGCATGGCTTTCCCTCCAAAATGAAATCCATCATTTGCCATCATTACCACACTTTGAGATTAGAGACAATGTATCATCCCTCAAAGGTGACTAGATACATCCACCATCTATTCGTATTAAGTAATGAGATATCGCGATGTGATTTGCGGATATCACTCGATTCAAAATACGAATGTGTCCGCAAGCACTTTCGGGCTCGGTTTCGTTAATTCCGAATTAACGAATTTTCGTCGCGACGTGAATTAAATAATTACGCCTTGCGAAATTACTATTCAGTTCGCTAATGAATTAATTCTAAATTAATTCGTTTGCCCGAATTAAAATCCGATTTTAATTCCGCGTCGAAATCTAATTTCGTTTAATAATATATCGAATATATTATTTTATCGATTAATTTCAAATTAATCGATCTCTCTCTCTCTCCTAATAAGGCATTTTATCCAAGATAAAGTTTCTCCGCAATTAATCCAAGATTAATAAGGTTCGAATCAAACGTCATAGGTGAATCTTCAGGAAGCGACCCAAGAGATCTCCGGATATGTTGGCAGTAAATACGGTCGTTGGATAATCCAAACACGTACGTACCTCGTACTACGTCTTTACCGATTCACAAGACAAGGTTGGCTTCTAGGAAAGCGCCATGCCTACCCAATTCTCCAGAAATATTCTTACTGGAATATAAGATCTTTATCAAGCGTAGTATACCGCAGTATCGCGTACATCGATCCAGTATCGAACGATCACATGTTAGGCCTGGGGCTGGAAGTGTGTCTGCCCCGTACGAAACATATATCGGACATCAAACAACTAGTCTCTTTAAATCGGACAATCCTGACCTAGTCATATTGTCCCGACAGTTGCAACCTTTTATAGAGTACTAGTTCTGTGTCATGCGCGATCATCAACTCCATATGTCTGAAGTGATACTTCCATCTTGACATCACACCCAGTACACTACGATTCCTGATAAACCCAGAAGTGGTGAACACAGAACCGGTTAAAGTCCCCAACCACCAAAACCAAAGTTTACCGATTGTCGCAAGTACTAGCGATGCAAGTCTCAGGTTAAGACCATATACACCTACCCTGATGCGGCCTCCCATAGACACGCAGACATACTACCAATGGGATTCCGCGGGGTCTATCCAGAGCGAAGCTGTTTTCCGTACCATCGGTAAAACACAACCTTCTATCGCACTTGCATAAGTATCCAATACTTAAATATATGAGAACTATGCCGTTGTGCCCTCACAACATGCACAAATGCAATACTAGTCTATTCCGCATTATCGATGTCCGATCTCGATAATACTCCAACTAGGGATATTTAATGATTAAACCTTTTATATTGATACTGTCTCATATCATCTCAATACGGAACTAATCATACGGACTTTTGCCATTAATATATCAAAGTAAATAATTTTACAAAACGGCAAAAGGCAATTTCATTATCACATAGTTAATTTTGTACAATAATACAATATCATTTACAAAACAGTGACGCTATGGGTCATAATGTCCAACACTAAGAACATCCTTTAGTATCTTAGACGAACTAAAGATGCTTTCTTAGTTTATGGAGATTGAGAACTTGAGGTGACTGGGTTCACCGATGCAAGTTTCCAAACCGATAAAGATGACTGTAATTCGCAATAAGGGTACATATTTTGTTTGAACAACGGAACAATGAGCTGTAAATCTTCCAAGCAAGATACTGTTGCCGATTCAACAACAAAAGCAGAATATATTGATGCGGCTGAGGCAGTAAAAGAAGCATTTTGGATCTATAAAATTCCTAATTGGATTAGGAGGAGTTGTGTTAGCAGCTGAGCTGGGCTAGAACACAGGCTAAGGAATCACGATCTCATCAATGATCCAAGTATGTACTTCGACTGTTTCATCTGATTCGTGAGATCATACATCGTGGTGATGTCAAGATCGAAAAGATCGTTTCAGATGATAACCTTGCATATCCGCTGGCGAAAGCGATATCTCAGCGTAAGCACGAGTGACATGTACATAGTTCAGATGTTGGACACTTGAGTGTTTGGCTATAGGCCAAGTGGGAGATTGTTGGACAATTATGACCCATAGCATCACTATTTGTAAAAGACATGGTGTTTTTTGTACAAATTAACTATGTGACAAAGGAAATTGCTCTTTTATCATTTTGTAATTGGATTACTTGGATATATAAATGATAAAAGTTTATATGATTAGTACCAGATTAATAAGATATGAGACAATATTAATCCATGAAAGGTTTAATCATTAAACATCCCTAGTCGTAGTATTATCGAGACTGGACATCGATAATGTGGAATATGCTAGTATTACACTTGTACGCGTTATGGAAGCTTAACAGCAAAGTTCTCAAATATTTAAGTATTGGATACTTATGCAAGTGTGATCGGAGGTTCTGTTAGCCGTTGGACCGGGAACAGCTTCGTTCTGGATAGACCCATCGGAGTCTCATTAGTAGTATGACTATGTGTCTATGGGAATCTGAATCAGGGTAGGTGTATGCAGTTTTAACCTGAGACTTGCATCGCTAATACTTGCGACAATCAGTATACTTTGGTTTTGGTCGTCCAGAGCTTTAACAGGTTCTGTGTACGCCTCTTCTGGGAATACTGAGAATCGTAGTGTATTGGGTGTGACGTCAAGAATGAAGTATCACTTCAGTCATATGGAGATGATGATCACACAGGGATACATAACTAGTACTCATATATGCTGCAGCTATCAGGATAATATGACTAGGTCATAATTATCCGATTACAGAGACTAGTTGCTAGTGATCCGATATATGCTTCATACGGGGCAGACACAATTCCAGCCCTAGGTCTAGCATGTGACATCAGATACTGGATCGTATTACGCAATACTTTGTATATTACGCCTGATAAAGATTATATATTCCTCATTGAATATTTCTAGAGAATTGGGTAGGCACGGTGATTTGCTAGAAGTCAACCATGTCTTGTAAATCGGTAAGAATGTGGTACCAGGTACGCACGTGTCGGACAGTCCGACAACCGTATTTACTGTCAACATATCCAAGGATCTCTTGGGTCGCTTCCTAAAGTTTCACCGATGACATTTGACTCGAACATAATTAATCTGGGATTAATTATGAGAGAGAAAATTATTTTGGGATTAATTACGGCAAGAATTAATCTGAGATTAATTCATCTAGAAGAGATAACGTGATTAATTTGGAATTAATCGGTAAAATAAATTTAATAGTTAAATTGGATTTTTCTATTTAATATATTTATTTGGGCTAAAATAATATATCAGATATATTAATTGAAATTGGAGTTCAATACGGAATTAAATTCAAGGTAACGAATTAATTTGGAATTAATTCGTAAGCGACTTTCATAATAATTTTGCGAGGCATTATTATTTAATTAAATTGGATTTAATTATTTAACGACGGAAAATTCATTTAGTCGGATTAAACGAACCGGGCCCAAAGTGTGTTGTGTAAGCCAACCAAATTTTGAATTTAAAGTGGTGGGACCCACTTTACTTACATCAAATGTTAGACATGTGATGGAAGTGGTTGGCAATCATTTAAAAGGCATCTTTTTTATGTCAACTCACTTTACACACAATTTTAGTTATAATTTTTGGAAACTTAAAAACACTATTCATTCTCTCCATTTTCTCTCCCAAAACCGTGAGCTTCATGCTTCCTAGGGAAGAAATTTTGCTTCACAAATTGATCAAAGCTAGCACTTTGGGAGTCTTTGAAGGTGATAGGGAAACTCACCCTTGAGTTTAGAACTGAATGATTTAGCTTGGAGCTTCTACATCCATGAAAGTTTCGAACTTCTCTACCGATCAATGTAAGTCTTCCGCAACTTACTTGCTAAATTCACAAAATAATCACGCTTAGAGATCCCGTAGCATGTTTAGGACACTAACACTCCCCACTCAAGGGTTCGAGCGACCAAGTGAGCGCGCCTTTTTTATACCATATGGTACGTGCCAACGAGTGATGGTTATCACATAACGATCCGCCGCCTTGGGTGAAAGCGATTTCACGATACATGACGCCATCGGGGTAAAAAAGGGTATGCAAAATATATGAAACTTGGGTAACCAAAACCAAAGCCACAGACACTACAAGACATTATTTCAGGGTCGATTCTCTATCCCCAGTGGAGTCGCCACCTGTAGGAGTGAAGCAGGGTTTACCGCTATGTCTATGATATTCGGCGACCACGACACTGTTGGGCTCACAGCCCGTAGAGAGTACGGAGTAGCCCGCAGGGGACTAAACCGGAGAATAAAGGAGTCGCCACCCAGTATGAACTGGGAAAAGATTTAAAGTCGCACTCACCCCTCGCAAGGAAAGACCTCAAACCGTTGGGTTCGGAATGGTCCCTTACTTATGCCAGTAAATGGACGGGTTCACACAATGGTATAGCCAAGTCTTATGTAGTTCAGTCAAGATAATTCAAATAAACACACAAATTTGCACACCCATAAACATTAAAATAAATAAAAGCAAATTAAATTAAGAAATACAAGGTATGATAACAAGAATTATAATAATCAAAAGTAAATAAAGCGTCAATAATTAAATAGTAAACAAAATGGGGATTAATCATGCATATATGAGTATTTCCCAAGTGGTACGTGGAGTTGTATCCCAAGTACAGACCGCATTACCGTCCATTCGGATTTGGCTACGGAATTTATGTCTGGGTTTCCATCTGATATACCGCAAGGGATAATAACACACATAACCATCAATGCAATGTAAAAGGTCATAAAAAGGGGCGAGATAATAAAATAACAATAAAAGTAAATAGACAAAAAGCTAAATAGCAAAAAATAAATGCGGAAAAATAAATAACGATGAAAGTGAATAAATAAATAATAAGATAAACAACACTAAATAGGTAAAAAAAATTAATAATAAAATGCTGAAGAAGAAAAAAAAATAATGTGACCATAAATTTGGTCGTCTTTAATGTAGGACTTCGCATACCAGGCTGGACGTATTTCACGTCCAGCCAGGCATTTCGAACCCAACGGTTTGAGGTCTTCCCTTGCGAGGGGTGAGTGCGTCCTTAAATCATTTCTCAGTTCACACTGGGTGGCGACTCCATTTTATTTCTCCGATTTAGTCCCCCGCGGGCTAATCCGTACTCCCTACCGGGCCGCGAGCCTGGAACAGCATCGCCGATTTCTGTGTTCTACAGTCTGGCGACTCCACTAGGGATAGCGAATCGGCCCAAAAGTAATGTCTTGAAATGTTTGTGATTTATGCTTTAATTAACCATGTCTACTGTGGGTTGAGGGAATTTAATCAAAGGCATTATTAAGGCTAGGTGATGGTTTGGTGTCTTCCTTCACTCACTATCTTTCTATAAGGAAAAGCTGCGAAGGCATCTAGATAATCATTACCCGTAGCTCACTGTGACAGACTAATTTGGAGGACTTGTTGTTTATTTCTATCACCAAGGCGATAAGAGTATAAGAGGCTTGGGTATTTAAGAGAGTTCGCTCCACCCTCCCTCTGGGGAATCCACAATAAGAAATTCATTTGACAGTTAGTCACATACCGTAACTCGTGGGCACGTACCGTAAGGTATAAAAAAAGGTGCGCTCACTTGGTCGCTCGAACCCTTGAGTGGGGAGTCCTAGTTGTGGGCAATCCTTCATCAGCGGAAGCCTTTGTTTACACTCATGAAACCTACATGTGAACCATAGTCATATGACCATTAGAAATTATTTCTTTATGTTTGTGTTTGTGATCATCGTCATTTGGATTCAGTTGGACCTCTTGTCAAGAGAAATGAACTTGTTGGGCCATTTAAACTGGGACAAGTTTGTGTCCTTTGGCAATTGATCCGAAAGCTTCTAAAATGTCGATGGGCCATTTTTGTGTTTAGGCCTCTTATTATTTGAAGTTGTTTAGCCATGTTATCGCAAAAGTGTAAACCTGTTGGGCCTTTTCAACTGGGACAAGTTTGCACCGCACAATAGTATGATTGAATGCTTTAAAATGATAATGGGCCAACTAGTATAAAAATATTGACGGACTTATACATCTCATGCATCACATGTATACATGCATCATGCTTACCCTTTGTCTTAACAGCCATCATAGATATCCGTTGGGTTAGGAAAGAAAGACTTGTCAAGAAAAGTTTAGCAAACCTGGATGTCGGGAAGAAAAGGAAACCGAGGAACAGAAAACTTTACAGCAAGGATAGAAAGACCATTGTGAAAAAAAAAAATTGCTGGTTTTTAGTCGTTAATAGTTAGGCATAAGTCCGATGATGAAATCATTTGCTTTAGAGTGAAACTTAGAAACGATAAGTGCGAGAGGTACTCTCATCCGATATTTTGAGTAGTTGATCTTCACTAGACTCGCGAGCACTTGATTACAGGATCTTAGTAGTGGAAGCCTGAGTAGTCGAAAAGATGACTAGTTGAAAAGGTGGCGGATCAATGAATGACTGTTTGCCTAGATGTCCATCCTGGTTTACTTATGCTAAAATATATGATATGGTTGGAAACAAAGAAAATGTCTCTAAAAAGAAAAGAAAAAATAGACCACATATAACCGATAAGCGTGAAGCTACCCATGGGCGAGTATTAGGACCACAATGAGGAGAAATGCTACCTTAAAGGGTAGGTGTGTCGAAAAAAAAAAGTTCAAAAATGAAAAGAAAGAAAAAAAAGAGACAGAAGAAAAAAAAATAAAATCATATCATGTTGAGTACAAGGAAGTAATAACAGAGTATGATCAAGACATCTAGGTTGGTTTGACACATTGATCCCAATTCTCTGAGATGAAATCATCAAGTTGGCTTACTTAAGGATTAAGCTGTAAAAGAGCCTTGGCACACACACACTTTGAGTCTAGTTCAGATCACTTATTCAAACATTCGGATTTGAGTTTCATCGAGTACTTTGAAGGTTTTCTAGTTTCGACATGGGGCATCCGTTGAGGGCAGTAATATGTATAACTATTGGGACTACTTCAGAGTGTAGTCCACTTTGACCTAGTGTAAGAAGTGAAGAATAGAAAGCTAAGCCAAGACTGGGGGCGACCGGTCTACCACTCCGCGAATAAGGGATGTACCGAGAACTTGAGCCATGAGGCAAAAGAGGACTGAACAATCACCAGAAAAGAACCAGCAGGAGGAAACTGTAAGCAGACCCAAAATTCATGGAACAAGACCCTCAACTCAAATCGGGAACAAGACCCACAATTCAGGGAACAAGACCTTCAACTCAAATCGGGAACAAGAGCCACGGGAACAAGACCCACAATTCAGGGAACAAGACCCTCAACTCAAATCGGGAAAAAGACCCACGGGAACAAGACCCACAATTCAGGGAACAAGACCCTCAACTCAAATCGGGAATAAGACCCATAATTCAGGGAACAAGACCTTTATCTTAACTCAGTGACGATTCGGAAATGGACCACTATCACTCACCGAAAATGGCACTCCGGGTATGGAGACACACCAACATCAGTATCAGTTTTGCCGGGTATGGAGACATCAGCATCAGTTTTGCCGGGTATGGCACTCCAGGTATGGAGACATCAGTATCAGTTTTGGGGATGAGTCCCAGGGTTGAGGCCCGCGTCGTTAGTATCATTTTTGGGGATGAGTCCCGGAGGCGAGGCCCACATCAGCCTCGATATCAGATTCGGGAATGAATCCTGGGGTCGAGGCCCACATCATCAGAGTTTTGGAATGAATCCGAGAATGAATCTCAGTTTTGGACCGGGAATGAATCTCAGTTTTGGAACGAATCCGGGAATGAATCCCAGTTTTAGAATGAATCCCAATTTTGGAATGAATCCGGGAATGAATCTCAGTTTTGGAATGAATCCGAGATTGAATCTCAGTTTTGGAATGAATCCGGGAATGAATCTCAGTTTTGGAATGAATCCGGGAATGAATCTCAGTTTTGGAATGAATCCGGGAATGAATCTCAATTTTGGAATGAATCCGGGAATGAATCTCAGTTTTGGAATGAATCCGGGAATGAATCTCAGTTTTGAAATGAATCCGGGAATGAATCTCAGTTTTGGAATGAATCCGGGAATGAATCTCAGTTTTGGAATGAATCCGGGAATGAATCTCAGTTTTGGAATGAATCCGGGAATGATACGGGAATGAGTCCCAGGGTCGAGACCCACTTCACCAAGAGTTACGCGAATGAATCCTAGGGTCGAGGCCCACTTCACCAGCAGTTTTGGGAATGAATCTCAGGGTCGAGGCGCACTTTATCAACTCGGTTTGAAAATGGACCACCTCTCATACAGCACAGTTCAGGGATGAACCATCGCATCACAACATCAGTTTTGCCGGGTATGGAGATACAACTTCAGTTTTGCCTGGTACGGCACTCCGGGTATGGAGATATTTCAGTGACGCCTCAGGTATGGGGTTTAGCATGCCAGGTACGACACTCCGGGTATGGAGATATCATTGCGATACACTAGGTATGGAGACGCAACCGCGACACCTCGGGTATGGGGTTTAGCTTGCCAGGTATGGCACTCCGGGTATGGAGATATCACTACGACACTCTAGGTATGGAGATGCAACCGCGACACCTCGGGTATGTGGTTTAGCACGCCGAGTATGGAAAAACAAAAATCAACTCAAAGCAACAAACAAGTCATGTGGCAGCTGGCGAGCCAGGTAAGTAAAAATGCATTGCATGACTTTGATAGGACTGTCATTTTCACACACTGTACAAGTCCCATCAAAGTGGGGGTGACTGTAGGCACTGCATTTTTGCATATAAGTCCCGATGATGAGCCTCGTGCGGAGGCACTACCTTTTAAGTCGCGGGAAAGGGACGTCGGATGGGAAAAAGTCAAGAATTGACTTCTTGTTGGATTTCATTCGCTTGTTTAGCTTCGGGTTTGCTCGTTGGACCTCCGTTTCAAATTTATCCCCGGCCCAAACCGTAAACCTACCCTCTCCTCTCTCACGCCCCTTAATCCAACAAACACAAAATAAATTCAATAAATAAATAAAACACAAACAAACACAACAAGACAAAACCTAAATCAAATAACCATATAAGTCAAACAAGACACATCACAAACAAGACAAACCCATTAAATAAACCATGCCCCTCTACACGTGAACACACACACAAATTCAACAAAAACATAAACAAATTCCACAAAGTAAATAAATAATACACAAAAAAACAAAACCCTAAAACAAATATTGCCTCCTAATAAATAGCCTCCCCCCACCAAGTCAAAACACTTCAAGCTTTAACCAACCCACGCCCATTGACAAACATCTCACATCTCACTTTCAACAATTAATCATCCACCAAACTTCAAAGAAAATAAGCCTCCCAATTAATAACTTTCACCTATGATAGTGTAGGCACTGCATTTTGCATATAAGTCCCGATGATAAGTCTCGTACGGAGGCACTACTCTTTTGGTTGCGAAAGTCGCGGGAAACGAATGTCGGCAGGGGAAATTCAGAATAAGTATGTCATCGGATTCAATTCACATGTTCACTGCTTTCGTTCATGAACACGTTTGAACGTTAAGTAGATTACGGGCGTTCGTGCAGCATTCGAATCGACATTTGAACGGTGTCAGTACTTCTGGTGTTGTTGCTAGCCTCACGCCCAAGCCCATTTAGCCCACCAAAACCCACCCAAAAATAATTAAAACATTTAAAACATGTCACAAATTAAAATAATATCCTTCCTAAATTAAATAAATCACATCCCAATCTAAATAATTCACATACATAAATAAACAAATCAAATATATCACCTTCCCAATCAAACCAAATCTCCTCCCTAACTTAAGAAGATTTTTCCTTGTGAGACACTAATCAAAATATTCCCCCCCATAATTACATGATCCATTCCTATTCAAACCTTAGAAACCCTAGCCTTTGCCTATAAAAAGAAGCCTAAACCAACCTTTCACACCGTAGCACATACATACAAATCAAAAAAAATTCTGCAAAGCATTAACACCCAAAACTCTCCTAGCTCAATCTCAAAAACACACAGCCCTAAGCCAAGCATAAACGACACAACCCTAAGACTCAAAAACACAACAACAGATACATAGCAATACTACCACACGCAGACCAACCCTTGAACCAAAACCAATAAACATAAAACAGCCTCTAACTGCAGCCTTAAAACAGTCCAAAACAGTCCCCGAATTGACCCCAAAACAGCCCTTATTGACCGCAAGAAACAGCAGTAAAACAGTATCAAAACAGAGGAAACGACAGCTCAAAACACCGAAGTAGTGAACGAGAGTAGTGGACCAGTGAACCGGAGGAATTGCGAAGCACCAACCCTTCCGACGGCCATGTAACGCACTTTCGAGAGATAACCTAAGAGGTTAGACCTGAGGGCACCCTTTTTATTTATTCTCATCTTTTTTTGTTGTTTATTAGAATTCCCTCGCATGAGAGTCGTTTGTTGATATATGTTGTGGTCTTTGAATGAATGAAATATGTGTTCTCTCTTGTGGTATATCGGATGGAAACCCGGACGTAAATTCCGTAGCCGAATTCGAATGGACGGTATTGCGGTTTGCACTCGGGATACAATGCCACGTATCAGTTGAGAGATTCACATATTTTGTTTCACCCAACCTTGTACTCGAGCATGATTGGGTTGCTAGCATGTTATTTATCTTTTAAGCATGATTTTGTCGTTAGTATGCTATTGCTTTCTGCATGTTGCTTATTTATGCATGATGACATAGTGCGCATGGGCTAACTAGGGTGGATTAAAGGTCCTTTATTCGAGGGAAATGCTTAAAAGGCTACATTTTCCACGATGTTTTGCCGCGCCGGACGGAGTATGTTTGATTGAATGTGAGATATGTTTAATCGAGCATACGAGGTCCTATATTATTGTTGTCTTTATTTTATATGCATGGTACCATAATGCGCATGGGCTAACTAGGGTGGATTAAAGGTCATTTATTCATGGGAAATGCCTGAAGGCTACCTTTACCACGATGTTTTGCCGCGCCTTTTATTATGTCATTTACCCTTTGCATATCATTTCTTTATTTACGCATGCATTGCATTCTTGTGTGCATGGGCTAAATATGGTGGATTAAAGGTCCTCTATTCGAGGGAAATGCCTAAAAGGCTACCTTTTCCACGATGTTTTGTCGCGCCGGACGAGGTGCACCTGATTGAATGTGAAATATGTTCCATCGGGCACACGAGGTCCTACATTTTGGATTTGTTTATCTATGTATGTGTTGCGTCGTCTATCATGCATCAGGTCTTGTCCCGTTCGAACGTGTTCTCGAACGTTATACGAATGTGAACATTCTGTTTACCATTCGAACGCGTTTACGAATGCTACTCGAACGCGCATGTCTTTTCTTTGTTTTATCATGCATCAGGTCTTGTCCCGTTCGAACGCGTTCTCGAACACTATACGAATGTGAACCTTCTGTTTACCATTCGAACGCGTTTACTAATGCTACTCGAACACGCACGTATTTTCTTTTTTTTTATCATGCATCAGGTCTGGTCCCGTTCGAATGCGTCCTCAAACGCTATACGAATGCGAACCTTCTGTTTACCATTCGAATGCATTTACGAACGTTACTCGAACGTTCATGCATTTTATTGTATAATGCATCAGGTCTCATCCCGTCCGAACGCGTTATCAAACGATATACGAACGCGGACATTCTGTTTATCGTTCGAACGCTTTATCAAACGCTACTCGAACGCTTGTATTTTGTTTACCGTTCGAACGCGTTTACGAATGCTACACGAACGCACACACACTGGACAGATTCCTTTATCATGTTTCATGCATATTTGTTCTCCTAGTCATTCCCTTCCCCATCATATGTTTAGTTATCTCTCTTCAATATTTATGCACTTAATTGCCTCTCTTTAATATGCATGCTTGTACAATCATTGTCCATTTGCGTTTCCATGATCATCAATGTAATGCGTTTGTGAAATTGTGTGTTCATCGTTATTTCAAAATACTTTTATGCATGCAAGCTTAGGCATAGGTTATATGCAAATAGGTTATAGGCAAACGTAGATACAATCTTTGTTTCTATGCATGTGAAATTAGAAATAGAATACCCTTGGAAATTTATGTTGCTAGATTCGATTAAATTATTGCACAAATCATATCATTACAAGTGGCATAAGTAAGGGACCATTCCGAACCCAACGGTTTGAGGTCTTCCCTTGCGAGGGGTGAGTGCGGCCTTAAATCATTTTCCCGGTTCACACCAAGTGGTGACTCCATGTTATTTCTCCGGTTTAGTTCCCTCGTGGGCTACTCCGTAGTCCCAACCGGGCCACGAGCCCAGAACAGCGTCGTCCAATTTCTGTGTCCTACAGTCTGGCGACTCCACTGGGGATAGAGAATTGGCCGCGAAATAATGCCTTGTAATGATTGTGATTTGTGCTTTAATTAACCGTGTTTACCATGGGTTGAAAGGGGTTTAATCAAAGGCACTTTTAAGGCTAAGTAATGGTTTGGTGTCTTCCCTTATTCACTACATTTCTATAAGGAAAAGCTGCGAAGGCACCTAGATAATCATGTACTTGTAGCCTACCGTGATGGACTAATTTGGAGGACTCGTTGTTTATTCATGTCACCAAGCGATAAGAGCCTAAGAGGCTTGGGTTTTTAAGAGAGTTCGCTCCTCCCTCCCTCTGGGGAATCTACAACGCGAAATCCATTTGACAGTCAGTCACGCACCATAACTCGTTGGCACGTACCGTAAGGTATAAAAAAGGTGCGCTCACTTGGTTGCTCGAACCCTTGAGTGGGGAGACCTAGTTGTGGGTAATCCTTCGCCAGCGAGAGTCTTTGTCCACACTCCCACAAACCCACACGTAGACCGGAGTTGTATGACCTATAGCAACTATTTCCTTGTGCTTGTGGACCATCCTCATTTGGATGCAGTTGGACTTCTTGTCAGAAATGCGAACTTATTGGGCCATTTAAACTGGGATGAGTTCGTATCCTATGACAACCGGGTCAAAAGGTTCTGAAATGTCGATAGGCCACTCTATAGAAATTATTACTTTATGCTTGAATTATCTCTTTATGCTTGTATTTGGGGACCATCACCATTTGGATTCAGTTGGACTTCTTGTCAGAAATGCGAACTTGTTGGGCCATTTAAACTGGGACGAGTTTGTATCCTATAACAATTGGGCTAAAAGTTTCTGAAATGCCAATGGGCCATCCTGTGTTTGGGCTCTTTATCATTTTAAGTTGTTTAACCACGTTATTGCAAAGGTGTAAACCTGTTGGGCCTTTTCAACTGGGAAAAGTTTGCACCTTGCAATAATATGATTGAAGCTTTAAAATGAAAATGGGCCAAATTATATGTTCCATACATCGCATGCATCTCATGCATACACAAGTCATGTTAACTCTCTTGTGTCTTAAGAGCCATCATAGATATCTGTTGGCTTAGGGAAAAGGAAAGACTTGTTAAAAGGCCAATAGCAAACATGAGCGAATCAGAGAATGAAACATCTCGTATGGATCAGTTGGAAACCAATCTCACCAAGGTTACTGAACAGTTGCAAGCCTTGACTGCTGCTATGGCCAATATGGTTGTGCCCTGTGCTGGGGGAAACTCTGAGAATGAGAGGTGTGAAGACCCACCGACTAGATTGAATGATGATATTCCGGGTTTTGATGATGATATGGCCGAATATGCCGCGGGAAGAATAGCCATGTCACAGGCCGAATTACAGAAGTTCCGAGATCAGGTTGAATCAGTTACCCGCAAAATGAGGGGTAAACATGAAGATTTGCTAGATTATGAGGCAATGACCTTTGAAGAACAGCTGCCGGCTCAGTTCAAAATGCCTGATATGGCCAAGTTCAATGGGAATGGGGATCCGAAGGTCCATCTCCGACAATATGTTTCAGTTATGAGTTCAGTGGGCCTTTCACAGCGCCAAGTTTAGAAGATGTTTGGGATGTCGCTTGAGGGGGAACCCGTAGTGTGGTACCATAGCCTTGAGAGAAAGGTTAAGGAAGATTGGAGGGAACTGGCAGAAGCTTTTCTGAAACAGTATGTTACAGATTTGGAGATCGACTTGTCGCTCCGCGACATGGAGAATACCAAGTAGAAACCGGAGGAAAGTTTCAAGGAGTATGTAGACCGCTGGAGAAGCCAACTTCTAAAGATGTAAACTCGGCCCTCAGAGAGGGACCAATTCAAAATGATCATCAAGGGCACCAAGCCCTCCATTTATGGCAAGTTGAGAAGGATGACCTCCATGATTGCAGATTTCCGACAGCTGAGGGAGACTGTCATGGACATCTAAGGTGCTTGAGAAGCTGAAGGTGCAAAGACTCCTAAAACCCTTAGAGCCTAAACCACTTCCAAATCCTATACCACCCAACCTTTACCTAAGCATGTATTGTCACTTCCATCAGAGGAGAGGCCACGAAACTGACAGCTGCACCCGCCTTAGGCATGAAATCCAAAACCTCATTGATGCCCATAAAATACCTGATCCTGAGAAAGAACAACCCAGCACACACCAGAACCCCCTACCGAACTATCACTCTGTCGCACCGCCTACCTACATTATCAACTCCGGCTTGCCCGAAAGCTTTGTCCTCCAAACTCTCAACCACCCAGTTTCTTTCATGGGGATAGGGAACGATAGCGGTAGAGAACCATAGGCCAATGAAGAAGGCAATGCTGCGAATGATGAAGCTGTTCCTCCTAGTTTATTTGATCTTGCATTTTTAAGACATTGATTTTGTCTACTTGTTCGAACCTTTTCTTGATGATAATAAAGACGTTCATTTCACTTATTTGCCTGAGTCTCATCCTTTCAACCTACAACATGAGTATATTTGACAAAAGCATGATACTCAGCGATGTTTAGAACACGGGGAATCCTCGGAAGAAGCGAGCAGAAAGACAGGATAGCCACTCAGAAATTGGGAAATGGGGCAGTGAGACTGTCAGATTTAGAAGGGAATGAGTTCACCAAGCCGATCAACGTAGACAGATTGAAGCAGTAATTTGCCTGAAGAAGAGAAAACCGAGCAGTCACCAAGAGAAGAACTGGCAGAATACCTAACCCAACGGAATAGGAAACTCATTCATGCATGCATGCATACATCTAACGCACTTGCATTCTTTTGTTTTGTTGTGTTTTGTTTTGTTTGTATTCACAAGTTTCAACGAAGAAAAAGAGAAAGCGTCAAATGCAAGCCAACCAGAAGCAGCAACAATACAGTGTCAGCAGTTTTCAGGAATGAATCACAGGGGGCTGAGGCCCACACCAGTATCAGTCTGGGGGCGAGGCCCACTTCAGTATCTGTCTGGGGCGAGGCCCACATCGGTATCAGTCTAGGGCGAGGCCCACATCAGTATCAGTCTGGGGCGAGGCCCACATCGGTATCAGTCTGGGGCGAGGCCCACATCAGTATCAGTCTGGGGGCGAGGCCCACATCAGTATCAGTTTGGGGCGAGGCCCACATCAGTATCAGTCTAGGGGCGAGGCCCACATCAGTATCAGTCTGGGGCGAGGCCCACATCAGTATTATTCTGGGGCAAGGCCCAAATTACTATCAGTTTGGGGGCGAGGCCCACATCAATATCAGTCTGGGGCGAGGCCCACATCGGTATCAGTCTGGGGCGAGGCCCACATCAGTATCAGTTTGGGGGTGAGGCCCACATCAGTATCAGCCTGGGGCAAGGCCCACATCAGTATCAGTTTGGGGGCGAGGCCCACATCATTATCAGTTTTGGGATGAGTCCTAGGGTTGAGGCCCACATCCACATCAGTATCAGTTTGGGGGCGAGGCCCACATCAGTATGAGTCCCAGGGTTTAGGCCCACATCAGCATCGGTATCAGGTTTGGGGATGAGTCTCAGGGTCGTGACCCACATCATCAGTAGTTTTGGGGATGCGTCCTAGAGTCGAGGCCCACATCAGCATCAGTTTTGGGGATAAGTTCTAGGGTCGTGACCCACATTGTCATCAGTATTGGGATGTGTCACAAGGTCGAGGCCCCCGTAGTTGGTTACAGTTATTGGGATGCGTCCCAGGGTCGATGGCCCCCTGCATCATCAGTTCTAGTTATTGGGATACGTCCCAGGGTCGTGGACCTACCGTATCAGCAGTTATAGTTTCGAGATGCGTCCTAGGGTCGAGGCCCACACATCATCAGACGCCGAAAATGGTGCTCCAAAATAGAGCACAGTTCAAAAAGGGACAACTATCACATCAGACGCCGAAAATGGTACTCCGAAAATGGAGCACGGTTCGGAAATGGACCAAGGAAGGCCTAACTCATCAGAATAGGAAACATATCCATGCATACATGCATACATATTACATACATGCAATTTTTGTTTTGTATTCGCATGTTTGTAGCGGCAAAGACCATCTCATCAAGTAACGGTTCAAAAATGAGCCACATTCATACAGAACAGATGCCGAAAATGGCGCTCCAAAATGGAGCACACACAATAGATGTCGAAAATGGCGCTCCAAAATGGAGCACACACAACAGATGCCGAAAATGGCGCTCCAAAATTTAGCACACACGACATATACCAAAAATGGCACTCCAAAAATGGAGCACAGTTCGAAAATGGACCACCAAATCAACTCAACTCAAAGCAACAGGCAAGTCAGGTGCGCGCTGGTAAGCCAGGTAAGTAAAAATACATTGCACAACTTTGATAGGATTGTCATTGACACACACTTCACAAGTCCCATCAAAAAGGGGGCGACTGTAGGCATTGCATTTTGCATATAAGTCCAAATTTCATAATTTAATTAATTAAAGTGCTTAGCCATGATTAACTATTTAAATTAACATTTCCAAAATATTAATCTAATCAATTAATCATGCTTATTCATAATCAATACATGTCCAACATTATTGTTACAAAATCATCTCATTTCCATGCTATTAGGCTCAGGGCATTTAGGGATTTTTTAAAACCGATTTCGATTTCAATCCAATTAAATCATAAATCAATTTATCACAAGTCTTTTTAAACTCATTCAATGATCAAAAAACAAAAAAAAATACCATGACCTAGGGTTTATAGCACCATTCGGCCAACATACCCAAATTGGGGAAAAATAATCCAATTAGTTTTTCATCAATTTGATCACATATAACTCCATGTTATCCATATACAAGCATACTCAAACAAACAATTTGGTTAAATCATGCTCAAATCAAATTTACCCAAATTTTAGTATATAAACCCTAATCAAATTTCATGCTCAAATAGGCTTCATGATACCATTATTGGGTTTCTAAAGTGTCCCAAGATCATTTAAGCAATGAAACATGTGAATACTCAAAGAAGAATTTTCAGAATAATACTCACTTTGATCGGATATTGGATGCGTCAAATACAAAAAATTGTTCCTTGATGTTTCGGCCAAGCTCCTCATTTGGGGATGAAATCCAAGCTCCAAGCTTTTCAGTTGATTCCAAGCTCAAGGATAAGTTTCCCTATCACCTTAGATTATTCCTTGAATGTGTGCTAGCACTTAAAAATTGCTACAATTTTTGTTCTTGTTCATGCAAGTTTCTGCCAAGCTTAGAACAAGAGAGGGAAAGAAAATTTCTTGCAATGGGCGTGAATGAGAGAGAGTGAATGATGAAGTTGTATTGTTGACTTGTTTATTTGATCTTCAAAAAATCAAATGATATACCAAATCTCAAAATTTGGTAAAAGTCATTCCCATCATTACACACAAATGTGTCATACAAGTCATCATCATTCCTTCACCAAAACTTATCACCAAAAAGTAATTAAAGTGACAAGTGATGTGACAAGTGATGTGACATGTGGGTCCCACTAAATTCAAAATCTGAGTGGGCCCGCAAACACTCCCAGGCTCAGGTTCGTTAATTCCAAATTAAAGATATTTCTGTTGTGACGTAATTAAATCAAATTTAATTAAATAATTATGCCAAGCAAAATTACTATTCACGTAGCTTGTGAATTAATTCTAAATTAATTCATTTGCCAGAATTAAAATCCAATTTTAATTCCGCGTCGAAATCTAATTTCGTTTAATATATCGAATATATTATTTTATCGATTAATTAAAAATTAATCGTTCTCTCTCTTCAAATAGTATTTTATCCTAGATAAAATCTCTCCGTAATTAATCCTATATTAATTATGTTCGAATCATACGTCATCGATGAATTTTCGGGAAGTGACCCATGAGATCCCTGGATATGTTGGCAGTAAATCTGGTCGTTGGACTATCCGAACACGTACGTACCCAGTACTACGTTTTTACCGATTAACGAGACATGGTTGGCTTCTAGCAAAGCACTGTGCCTACCCAATTCTCCAGAAATATTCTTAAAGGAATATATAATCTATGTCAGGCGTAGTATACGTAGTATTACGTATAACGATCTATTATCAGATGTCACATGCAAGGCCTAGGGCTGGAATAGTGTTGGCCCCGTACCAATCATATATCGGATTACAAGCAACTAGTCTCTTTAATCAGATAATCATGACTTTGTCATATTATCCCGATGGTTGCAACCAATTAGTGTACCAGTTCTGTATCCCTGCGTGATCATCATCTCCATATGACTGAAGTGATACTTCCATCTTGACATCACACTCAATACACTACGATTCTCAATAAACCTAGAAGAGGCGTACACAGAACCTGTTAAAGTCCTGGACGACCAA
The DNA here is from genome assembly GCA_019454045.1 of Zanthoxylum bungeanum. Classification (NCBI taxonomy): domain Eukaryota; kingdom Viridiplantae; phylum Streptophyta; class Magnoliopsida; order Sapindales; family Rutaceae; genus Zanthoxylum; species Zanthoxylum bungeanum. The sequence goes on along the minus strand of SKCR01005996.1, from coordinate 3,276 downwards.
AACAAAAGCGTATTGATTGTCACAAGTACTAGCGATGCAAGTCTCAGGTTAAGAACAAATACACCTACCCTGATGCAGATTCCCATAGACGCATAGTCATACTACCAATGGGATTCCGCGGGGTCTATCCAGAGCGAAGCTGTTTCTGTACCATCGGTAAACACAACCTCCTATCACACTTGCATAAGTATCCAATACTTAAATATATAAGAACTATGATGTTACGCTTCCATAACACGCACAAGTGCAATACTAGTCTATTCCGCATTATCGATGTTCAATCTCGATAATACTACGACTAGGGATATTTAATGATTAAACCGTTATGGATTGATCATGTCTCATATCTTATAATCCGGAACTAATCATAAAGACTTTTATCATTTATATATTTAAGTAATCAAATTACAAAATGATAAAATGCAATTTCCATTGCTACATAGTTAATTTGTACAAAAACCACAATGTCTTTTACAAATAGTGACGTTATGGGTCATAATTATCTAACAAGTAGAAGGTTCAGAGTTTTGAGAATATAGTTCAATCATATATAACATACCTGAAGCATTGGGCTTCTTGGCCTCTTGGGCTTCCCTAGTTTCCTTGGCTTTCAAGGATCTACAGTCTTTCTTCTAATGACCCTTCTTTCCACAAAAGAAACATTTCCCCTTTCCCTTTTTCTTCTCCTCCTTACCATTGGGCTTTATGTGATCTGGAGCCTTGGCCTTGCCCTTATTTTTCTTTGGGCCTCGTGGCTTCTGGTCCGTACCCGTAAGCATGACGAAGGTTTTAAGCTCCAGTTTCAAGTCATTCTCTGCTTGCTTTATCAGATTGTGCAATTCTGCTAAAGTAGCTTCTTTATTAGATAGATGAAACTGCATAATAAAGTTAGAGAAGTCTTTTGGTAAGGACTAAAAGATTAGATCGTGACCTATCTCATGATCCATGATGAACCCGAGGTTGGCCAATTTTTTCAATGTGGCCAATCATCTTAAGCACATGTCCACTAACAGATCCTTCCTTATACCTTGTTTGGAATAAGGCACATGACACTTGGAATCTCACGGTATGAACGTAAGTTGCATACAACTCCTTCAAGTGAAAGATGATGGTTTGAGCATCCATATCTTCGTGAGCTTTCTGAAGTTCGTCCGATATAGAGCCAAGCATTATGCAAACTGCTTGCTCATCATCATCGACGTGTTTCTTCCAAGCATCAAATGTATTTTGGTCAGCATCTTCTGCGGGTTTAGGGGGAAATGGTCTTTCAAGAACATAGAAAATCTTTTCTTGTCGTAAGACAATTTTAAGGTTTCTAAACCAGTCATTGTAGTTGTCCCTTTTGAGCTTATGCTCATCAAGGATGGAACGAAGTGATATTCTGTTTGCCATTTGAATGTTTGTGAAATATTTTAACCCACCTGTTAAGAGAGAATGTTAAAATTAGGAATATGTTTTCATTAATGTTTCATAATAACATGGGTTTTTAATATTATGAAGTTGCTCCCACTCAATTATTTTAAAATTTTAAGCAAATCGTATCAACCCCAATATGATGGATTTCTTATGGGCAAGGATCCCATTATCATCATTTCACAACTCCGACTAGGGCCGGTCGTTATAAAATACGATAATTAGGTAGGGTCCCAACCAATTTATGATATAAATCATAATTCCTTGATCATTGGGTTGGGCAATCAAACATGCAATAACTTATGCTAGTCCTTGTGGACACCCAATCTTTGCCACTAAGTTATTAGACCACGCCTAAGGGTCGCTGCGTCTTATGACTCAGAAAAGTCAAACCATTGTCAATAGTACGATTTAGGGACAAATTGGTATTGGTCAGTCTAGTAAAGCCTAGTCCTGCCAATATAGTTTAAGCCCTTTGGGTCTATACTTTACAATGGGTGGCAAATTTAGACTTAAATTATTATTGAGGATTTTAGCAAATTTCTGTCTTCCAACACTTTAAATATGTTTTAAGGTAAGCTTTGAGTAAATGATTATCTAGATGTCTTCACAGCTTTTCCTTTTGGCTATAAAATGGTAGTGAGTGAAGGAAGACATCAAATCATTATCTAACTCTAGTAATACCTTTGGTTAAATTAACTTTAGTTTGGAAAATTTTATTAACGCCTTGGTCCCACCCCACTTGTATCTTTTATAATTCTTTTATTATAAATAAGTGATTTATATTTATTAGCCTTAAAGGTAATAAATCTCTAAGTTCATCACGGAATAATTACTTAGCTAAGAGATAAGTAATACACTCTCTATTTTCTTAAAAAGTCTCTAGATGCTTGCTCGCTAAAATAATCATGCCAATTCTAATCATACATAGAATCATCAAGCATATGAGTTTTAATATATTGGAATGATTTTAGGCATTAAATAACTTTGATTAATATTTAATTATGATATTGCATTTTATTTTAATCAAATAAATTTACTATTTACGTTTTTTACAGATGCGTGATTTTTAAATGCAATTTCATAATTCAAATCTTAACCAAATCATGCAAAACTTGTGCCTAAAAGTAAGTTCAGAGTGTTAGCTTTCCAACGAGCTTTTACACACCCAATTCTAAGTTCAAATGAGAGAGAACTAATCAAAACAAAAATGGAACGATGATATAACTGTTGGGAAGCGGCCGCGAGTGCGCATCAGAAAATTAAAAATTATGATGCCGCTATCCCTTTGCCCAAGACCCATTTGTTTTTATTATTCTACCAGTCTAGGCATGTTACTATATATTCTAACCATAAAAACTCATAAAACATGCAAAGAACATAAACTTAAACATGCTAACTATCATAAGAATTCTAATTAAAAATAAAGAAAGAAAAAGACTTACTTGAACCGAAGACTCATCCCGTCCTCCCTCTAATCTACAAGCTTTTTGTTGTGATATTTTATATCATACCGCAAGTTACGGTGTCAAGTTTTAGTATAAATGAGTTTAGAGTGTCGAACCCACAAGGATTGCGTTAACTCGCACTAAGTACTACAATTGATAATCCTAACTTTATTTAGAAAATAATTAATAAAGATTTAATTAAATAGATATAAAATAATAAAATAGGAGGAACTAATACGATAGAGATTCTGGATCATGATTTCACCTAGTTGTCTCATATGTATTTGTCATGCCAATTAATTCATGTTCAGTTATATTGTTTATAAGTCAAGACTCCTAAAATATCCACTCCCTCTCTTGAGTACCGAGTGAAAATATCATCAACTATAGACTTCGATATCTCTATAAAAATCCA